>JAQFZU010000807.1:0-18785 GCA_034696185.1 Henia vesuviana | reverse complement strand
ACTCGACCTCGTTGTAGTAACAAACCACCTGAAGGTACCCGTTTTATTGTTTAAATTTTGTATTTAATTTGTAGATTTTTCGTACGACTTCAATTCAAAGAAATTACTCCAACTTGATATCTAACCTGCGTTAATTCTTCTAAACTTTTTCGTGTCGGGTCCATCTCTATTATAGCCGCATTATTTCCTATATTTCCTACATGTTGAACTCCAGTCGCCGCCTACAGGTAAATTTTCAAAATTTCAAACCGACTGAAACCGTATTGAGAATGCAGACCTATTACGCGACTAAAATACGAGCTTCGATAGCTCGTAGAGGGTTTGTGATGTCAGTTCCTTAGCTCCTAATCCCAAACTCAACGTTCAAACCCAAGAACAAGCTAACAAAATGGCAGAAAGTGCTGATTTCGTTTCCAGAGTCGATCAGGCAAATTATTTAAAGACAATTGATTGATATTTTTTTCTCTGGAGTCATGAGCAATTTTCTCTTTTAGGTCGATGCAAATGAACTGAACACAGAACTTTATTCAATTTTCAAATCACAGATTGCGTTAATTTTTAAATATTTCAATGTAAGTAATTATTATCTTTAAAAAAACTTTTTTTTATTACTAATTTTAATTTACAATTTTAGCCAAATATTTTAGCAACGATCGAACCAGAATTGAATACAATTTTACGGTTTGTAATTTGCAAAGTAAGAGCACATTGCTTGTTTTTAAATTAGTAAATGAACAACTATTGATCGAACATCAACATTTCAGCATAGTCTTCAAGCGGTGCAGGCATCAATAGGTTCGTCGAAATTTTATATTCAACATTTCATACAGTTAATGTTAACTTTTATTTATAAAAATAGGTCAACAGCTGTTACTTATAAAATATGTTGACGCGAGGACAAATCAAGATCCTTCTTCTATCCAAATGTCCGCCTACACGTTTTGTATAGTAGCTTCTTATTGGCTGAAAGAAAGACGGGCATATTTAGGATTATTCATTAGCAGACGACCTCGCATTCTTTGGATGCACAAAGTTGAAATTTAAAAATTTTATTTCCATAACAACATATTGCTATATATATATTTTGTATATTTGCCAGGTATTAGATTGGGGAGAAATAATATTAAAATTTTCATCCATTATAAATTTTCTAATATTTCTTCAAAATGGAAAATATTTATCACTTTTGGAAAGATTTCTTCGTATTCGTAGTGCTCCAGCAGCTCCACATAATTTAAGACAGGTGAATATTTGAATTTATTTATTTAAAATCATTACATTCAATATTTTAATTTTTATTTCAGTTAACTTACCAATTTATGGTGAGAGAAATGTTGTGGCATGGATTTGCTGAATTTTTAACAGTTATAATTCCGTTGGTGAATACGAGGAAAATTCGAATGTATTTAAATAAATTTTTACCAAAATCCAAACATTCTGAAATCTTCGATGCAGAGGCGTGTGGAATTTGTGGGGAAACACCTTGTTTACCTCACGTTATAGGCTGTAAACACGTCTTTTGTTACTTCTGTATTAAGGTATGTAATTAGTTTTAAAGTAAAATGCACATTGTATAAATGTGATACCCTAATTTAGTATTCATTTGGTGAAGAATCGAAATCAGTGTGCCCAGTTTGTAATTTTAGTTCTGAAAGTGACGACATCAAACCTTTATTGTACACGTGATTGTTAAGAAATGATTAAAAAAAGTATTTATTTTGTATAAAAAAGATTTTTTTTTATTAGATAGTCAAAGATAACAATATTATCATCTTCATTAACAAACATATAATACAGAAATGGACATCACACCTATGCTCAGAAATAGAAAAAATTTGCCTAAAAATTGACAATTGGTAATTATTAAAATTTAAAAGAAAAAAAAAAGTTATTTAATAAAAGTGATAGAATCTCATTAATTAATCCTCTTCAAATAAATTTACTATAGGGTACTACGCATGTAGAGGTGCATCAGTTTTATATTATCTTTAAAATAAATATTTTGCTTTTCATTATTGGAATTTTGTTAATTTGTATATAAGATCAGTTATAACTTAAAAGTAATTTATTCCCAAAATTCCATAGCACTAGAGGCACCCTACAACATTTCATGCAGAAATTGAAAACAATAGTCACGTTTTCAATGGATTACTATCACACACATACATTGGACTTCAACCTTGTAAAAGCCTTAGAAATTTTCTTTTGCTATATTAGTTCGCTATATTGTAGGCAACAGACAGAATTATAATACACACTCTCATTGTTTATCATACAGACTTTATACAAAGGGAGATTATTTTACACGTCACAGAAATAAATAGCGTGGAATGAAATTAAGACAAAAGAAAAATTTCTCTCCATAAATGGTGCATTGTGAATTTGTCGACAATTAAGTATTCAAATTTAAATAATCTACTCTTAATTAGATATGTTGGGACATTAACAATAATATAAAACAGTGTTCCACTCCAAAAAAATATTATAAAAAAATAATTAAAAAATAAAATGAGTATTGCTGATCACTAGATATGCCAACTTTTGAGTCAATATAAATGATTGTCTATAAAGGAATAAAAAATTGTAAACATTATTAGGTATACAAGTAAAAACAAATTTAATTGAATATTTCTATAATAAAAAAAGTGTAAAAAAATTATTGGAATGGAACAATGATTTACAAATCAACATTTAATTTTGCCCCAAATTCTTGCATAATTTATACAGCATCGACTAAGGCATTGAAATCATAACCCATGCACAACGTAAATAAAAATTGTGAAAAGTAAAAGTAAATGCTATTGCTTTTGTGTAAGTTTGATCGTTAATCGTTAATTAATCAGCCTCCCCATAATTGTAAAATTGTATATTTGAAAATAAAGCTGCTCTTTTGTCCGCTGAGCTGTTTGCTAAGAGCCTAGTCGATAGTCTTGGAGGATGGAACATGAAATTGCGTTTCTTATATTTTTTCTTTTCCGTTTTTTAAAAAGTCACAGTACAAAGTTTTTGACTATAAAAAACAAAATACCATTCCGTGGTCCAGAAAGCGGATTGAAACTTATTATTCCCTACTCTGGTTGAGCAGTTAATCCATATATCCATGGTCGGAATCAGGAGGAGCGAAATGCACTACTTTTTTTAAAAATTTAAAACTCACTTTGCAACATGGACATACAGCAGATCCCCGCAAATCTTCTTTTGGGGAGCCTGTTCAATCCTTGATATGTCGGATGACTCCTCTAAACCGATTGCATTAAACTAGGAAGCCCTCGGACATGTTGGCACTGATTTGCGCTCGCATCGCCTGCACAGAGTTGAGGATTTTCTTCTGGTGTCCCACCAACGTTACTCCGATCGTGTTATTTAGGTCTTTGGCAGTTAGTCTCGCCACTGCGTCCATCGATACCACACCAGCGCGCTCAAAACTATCTAAATATCGAGTCATTTTAATCGATCCTAACCATTCCTCTACTGTTGCGAATTGCGTCATATCCGGAGCATCAGGTGCCAAAGGATTCTGATTTCTTTTAGAGAATTAGATTTTTTTAAATATTTATATCGTCCAATGTTTTTCAATTATTAGCGTCTTACTTGTTTTGCGCTACTTTGCGTAAACTATCCGGACACCTAATCAATTTATCCAGCGTTTTAACTATGTTTGCGAATGTGGGCCTATGAGATCTTTCTTTCTGCCAACAGTCTAACATGAGTTGATGAATAGCCTCTGGACAGTCCTATGTTAGAAAAAAAATATTTTAGTAAATAAAAAGGGTTTGTCGAGTTCAAATAATACCATTGGAGCTGGTAAACGATATCCTTTTTCAATACTTTTGATGACATCTTGATTCGACCAATTCCAATACGGCCTTTCTCCGTACGACATGACTTCCCAAGCAACAATACCGAAACTCCACACATCACTGGCAGAGGTGAATTTGCGAAACGCGATGGCTTCAGGAGCTGTCCACCGCACGGGGATCTTACCACCGCGAGTCGTGTACGCTCCTTCTGTAGTGCTCTCGATCTCGCGAGATAAACCGAAATCAGCGATCTTGCAAACCAGGTTCGCGTTAACGAGAACGTTGCGGGCTGCCAGATCCTAAAGGCGAAAATTTATTAAATTTAATTTAAATGTTATTTAAATCGATTTCCTACCCTGTGAACGTAATTCATCTCTGCCAGATATTGCATTCCCGATGCAATACCACGAAGCATAGAAACTAATTGTATGACTTGAAACTTTCCATCGTTGGCCTAAGACAATTAAAAGTTGAATTTTTTTTGTTAAATATTCCGTTTTTAAAATAATCTTTACTTACCCTTAAAAATGTGTCTAGAGATCCATTTTCCATATACTCTGTGATGATCATGACTGGATTACTTTTAGTGACTACGCCTTGAAGAAATATCACATTGGGATGTTCGAACTGTCCCATGATGCTCGCTTCAGTTAAAAAATCCATTCTGGCTTTATCAGACGATCCGGGCTTCAGTGTTTTAATGGCTACTGTCATTTCGGGTCTACTGGGGATCTTCAGTTTTCCTCGACATACATCACCAAACTCTCCTGAAAAATGATAAAAATTTAATTTTGACGCAATTGAAAACTTTTAGTAATTTACTGTACCTCCGCCAATAATAGCCTCGATCGTAATATGTGAAGCATCGATTTCTCGCGTAAATTCCCTAACGGCTTGATTGGGATCTTCGTAAGTATGTGGATCGACGTATGTTCGTGGAGGCCCAACTTGTGTGAACAAAGGAGTCGTCACTGCAATATCGAGATAGTGCACGGAGCAAGTGAGAAAACTTTGTGCTATAAATTAATTCTTTTAATTTTCATGCAATTTACAAGCGTTGAATCCCAACAAACAATGCAATAAGCAATAATCTTAAAACCACACTACAATAAATAACTTACACTTACTGTAGGTAACAATCAATCCTGCGTTAGCATGAAAAAAAAGGAAGAAACAAAAGAACGTGTAAGAATAAAGTATTAGCCGAGAAAACTATAGCCATTTAAAGCCCAAAAACTAATATTTATTGAAAATTTACCTTCACCATTCCTGTACTCCAACGTATCGCAATCACTCGGCTGTTTCTTATTGCAATCCTCGTTACTTCTATTATTTTTAAAATTAAAAAAAAATACAAAAAATTCGATTAAATTTCCATTCAGTAAAAATACTTAATATAAACATTACCTTCGCAGGAAAAGAACCGTCATAATGATAACAATGACTAGAAGAACCACTACGGCAACGACAGCGCCAGCAATGATGCGCACTTGCACATTATCGTCATCGCCGACATAAGCTGAATCAATAAAATAATGTAGAGTTTATTTATATTTATTTATAAATGTGTTAAATTTTAAATTTAAATTAAATAAAAACTAACCCGTGCCTAGCATCTGATCAGTTCTTCTGTATTCAGGTTGGCTGAATTCACCCCACCCATGAGTAGTTTTAGCACGGACCTGTTTAAAAATTAACATTTTCAAAAATATGAACCAACATTTAAATGTATGAAATTTACCTGGAATCCATATTCAGTGCGTTGTTTCAGGTTTGTGAAAACAGACTCTTCGTGTTTGGTGAGAATGCTCGACGCATTTCTTTCCATTCCACGGATGAAGTAACGAACTTCGTACATCTCGATTTCACTGAACGGATCATCGGGCGCATCCCACTTCAACGTGATTTCCGTATTCTGCACATTCACTACGTGCACGTTGGACACCACTGACGGAACTAAAGACAAAAAAACTATTTCAAATAAAAATTAAACAATAACTAAAGCCACGGTCACACAAAATCGAAAGCAAAATTCTAAAAAAGTAACAAAAAAATAAATAAACATTTATCTTTACCAGATGCTTCTGTAGTGACAGTGATATCCACGTATTTATTTAGCTTTGAAAACTCGGAAACTCCATTTTCGGCGTACACTAAAAATCGGTACGTTGTTACCGGATTCAATCCAGCAATGGTCACTTTAGTTTCGTTGAATCTCTCTTGCGAGGGCACGTACGACACAGCTGGTCCGCACGCATCGCAAACCACTTTGTACACGGTATCCGTTCTACCACCCAAGTACAACGGAGCCGTCCACGATAAAATAACCGCAGACTGATCGACAAAGCTCAAAGTTAAATTCTGCGGAGCCGTCGGTGATTCTACAATAATAACAACAACAAAAAACCAGCATAAATACAAACAAATTTAAAAGTGTAAAAAAAAATAATAAAATCTCTTCTTTACGTGTGCAAGGCATCGATTTTGGATCCTTGGGAGCGCGGTAATAACCTTCCTCGCATCGACATTCAACAGACCCCGAGTACGGTGCATTGCTATGATCTGGACAAGGCTGACATTTTTCATCTCCGACAGCGTATTTGAATTTTCCAAGCGGACAAACTACAGAAGACGAAAAAAAAATCGATTCAAAACATGTTATGTTGTCCACAATTTCAAAGATTATATAAATATTTAATAGTCGGGACTAAATGTGTATTTCATAACACGAGGACCTCCAGGTCCATTAAATACTAAAAACAAAAGGACGGAAACACATTAGATAGCAGTTATAGGCAAACGTGACATGAGGGGAGTGTAAAAGATTGATGCACATTTGATGAGGAAAAAGCAGTGCTGCATTGATGGGACAGTTATAAATGGATAATAACTATTAAAAACAAAACATTCTAAGTAGTTGCATAAATTCTTAATCCGTTATTTGTCGTTGAATTAATTCTCGCTTCCGTTTGAGATTTTAGGTTGAAAAAAGAGTTTACGAGTGCGACGTTTTTACAACTGGTATTAAAAGTTGCTTAGAACTAAGACGGCAAATAGTGCAGTTGCTCTACCCTTTAAGGTCTCGATAAAATCCAAAAAGGAAGTTATAAATGTTGTTTAGGAGCTAGAGGGAGCCTCGAGAAAGAAGAATGGCTCTTCAGTTTGCAATATCGTCACTCAGATCAAGAGTATCGTATTCGGGCTTTTTCACTGTTGCCATATTTCTCTTTCTCTTCTGCAGGAAGGAGCCGCCAAAAGCCAGTTTCCTACGTTTCTCCGCGTGATCCCGGTCTTTTACTTTAAGGGATAAAAGAAAGGAAACGAGAAAAAAAATAATAGAAGAAGAAGAAATGACGGGTTTAAAAGAATGTCAAAATGGGAATTTGACAAATTCATTGCTGATTTTAATGAAAAAATTTGTCGTAATTGATTCGTTGCAACCATAAAATTAAGGTTGTAAACCGAGCTAATGTCGCTATTTAATGATCCAAAACTAATTATTCAACCAAAGGATACCATTTCATAATCAAATATCAATATTGCCCCGTCATTTCGCTGTCGTTTCTGATATTACAGTAACTGCACAAAATTCGGCACTAAATTAATCGCCAATTTTCTTTTATTAACTCGAGGCAAAGCCGAGACAATTTTTTAAAAAATTAAATAGTAAATTAGAAATGTAAGTCAGTATATCTTTTCAATAAATTTCGCTATTCAACAGATCGACTTCCTCGTCTCAGTCGGAAAGCTTCATTACTCAAAAAAATTCGTGATTAAAACCCGTCCGGACAACTAGGCGTAATGTACGCAACGCTGATCACTTTATTACTTTATTATTAATGAATTTTGGGTGGAGACTGTGCCACTTATCAAGAATCTCTCATTAAAATTGCAAGCTGAGGGGAAGAGGACCCACATACATCACAGAATTTCCTCATTAAAAGCGGTTACAAAATTGAAGTCAAAGCAAACACTATCCAGTTTGCGCTATATCTTCCCCTATGTACCACTTTTCCTTTTCCCCTTTTCGTCTACGAGGTGACAAGGGTTGAAACTAAACTAATTAATGTATGGGAGATAAAAAAAATAAACTAAATGTTCATACATCATTTAACGCGTTAAATTTTCTAATTCTTGCATCGTATTTCAACGGAGTAATGGTTTAGTTTCTACCATCCTTTTTATCGATTCAAATTCACTTTACTAAATTTGGTCGCAGCACGTTTAAGTAACAGCCAAAGAGAAATGGAAAATATTTCCTCCCATTTAAATATTTTTAAAAGGAATGAAGAATTATTCTCGTTGTAAGAAAATAATTTTTTTTTTTAAAAAGATTAATTTTTAAGGTAATTTCGTACTGTTGCTTTAAACGCAGTGCGGCACTTAAAATTTATTGGTTAAATTTTTCGTACCTTCGCACGACTGCCTTTCTATATTTGCTTCGTAACCAGCCATGCATTTGCATCCACCGCTAAGTAAATACCAACTTCCATCTCCTTTGCACAAAAACTTTGGCGTTTCTGCTTGGGCTGCATTCGAAACGCACTGACCCTTTGCCTGTTCGATGGATGTAACTTCGCGGCCCGTGGGCGTTTCGGGAAAATAGGCAAAACTTGTAGTAACGTTTGGGCAAGTAATGTAATAAACTCGAATGGCAAGTAGAGAGATACACGCTCCTTGGTCACGGAAAGCGAAGTAAATACCCTTTTTAGTCACGGGAACCGATCGAACTTCGGTATTAATGATTATCTGTAAAAATAGAAATATTTCTAAGAATTTAATAAAATAGAAAATGGAGAATTGTGTACATACCTGAGAATTGGACGTAAAGCGGCCTTCGTCGGCCGCAATTCGGTCGATGAGCTTGTACGATTCGGGTTCCCAGGGCGGGGGTTCTTTGGTTGCAGCGTCGAATTCGTAGTATAGTAAACTAAAAGTCTCTTTGCAAGATAATGCGGTTCCGGGAAATAGCGAACAGTCCCTCATGCTGAATTTCACTTCGATATATATCCGATTGGCTTCTCCTCTTTCGATGAAGGGCGTCCAAAGCCAATTGTTGACCGGATCAAATGCCACATCGCAAGCGACGTACGATCGCCAGTTAATTCCTTTGTCGAATTCTGTGAAGCTTTCTTCTACCCACTGTGGAAATAAACAAATAAAAAAATTATTTTTTTTCAATTAACCCATCTTATCGGAATTTCTATCTAATGCCAAACGGGTAATTTAACCCTAAATTGCGTCACATACACAAATCAGGTTCCCTGGCGCCACTATCTCTTCTTTCCGCTTCCCACCCTCCCTATTTCCAGCATTTCAACCCTTGAGAAAATGAAACCATCGCTTTTCGGTTGACATATGCTCGCTTAAAATAGCGAGTAAAGGAATCGGTTTGATATCCGTGTCATTCTCACGCAAAACCCGACACTCGCCTAATGGCTTTGCCACTCAAGAAGATTCGACATGACATTCGAATTATTTCAGCCATAGACAAAAAACACAGTAAAACTTCAAAGTAAAAAGCCAGTGCTAATTAAAGCCAGACGACGAATGCGTGTCTAGCGATAAGCGGTAATTTCTCGGATGCCGCAAAAAAACGGCAAAGAAAATGAAAAAACGTGCGGAAGTACGTAAAAAAAGCAGTGTCCGTGTCAATCCGATGACAGCTCGTCAAAATGTAGTTTGTATTTGAATCAACGTCAGTTTTCGTTTGCCATATTTTCATCGGTTGTTTGTGATCGCAATGCGAATATTCCTCGCGGTCGCCATTCAACACGTACCATATTTCGATTTCGGTCCGCCCATTTCTATTTTACGACGACTAAAATCGAGCGATAAGCCCTTGACTTATATTCTACCGGGGAACGTGGAATCCCGAATCTCCTCCTTCGCTGTTATCAAAAATGGCTCCTGGTTTTCGTTGCTGACATATCAATTCTTGACAAAAGCCTGGCTAGAAATACCCACCGTCGCGTGCCGATACATAATCGTGTATATTCGCACTTATCGAGTCAAAGGCATCGCTCGAACGAAATAATTCGATATCCCGTCGGTATTAACGGACGTGCGGGCATTTTATTGTTTTGCTGACAGTTTATGAATGTCAAATGGAATTTAACTAGGTAGATTTACGAGGAAAATATCGATTGACGAGACGGGCTTCGTCGTTTACATCGTGTAGTTAAGAGCTGAAGAATTTTCGAGTTTTGATCCGAGATAGAATCTAAGCGCTCTTGAATAAATAATAAAGCCGTAACACAAACAAGATGGTTAAAGCTAGTAATACTCGTATGTTTACCTAATGGTTTAATTAATGTTATTTAAACTTGTAATAAGCAAAATGAATCGCCCAAAATCCTCTTAATACTGTTTTATTAATTAAAATTTTATGTACAAATTACAAATGTAGTCATTTGAACTCGAAGAAAACGAGCGCTTGGATTCATTAAGTGGATTTCATTGAAAAAAAATCTTTGTTTTCAGGAAAGCAAAAAAATAAATAAGTAAAAAGCTGTTCCTGCGTTTTTTGCCATTTTCCTCGGCCTCCACAGCAATGACATTAAAACTGAACGACCCTTAATAAAATATGAATAAATGTTTTTGCCAGCCTTAAAAATATATTAAATTTTAACGAATAACCAACAGAAATAACAAACAAGCATATTTGACGATAAACAATTTAATTCCCTTTCATCAACAATTTACCATCTTTCAATTTAAATGGTATTTGCACGTCAATTGTCGGCCGTTTGGAATAAATATGAGAGTATTGTAACCACGTTTCGCTTTTAACATTTCCTTCATGACAGTCCTTGTCAGTATATGACATGTGTATATCTGTAGACCGATTTAACAATCCGACTCGCAATTCCCATTTCCCCACATTCTTTATATCCAACTTTTTCTTTTTTCTTTCTCAGTAATGCACTCTTTCGTATATGACATCTAAACTTGAAAATTGTTGGGGCTGCACAGCCAAAGATGAAGAGACAAGCCAAAAAGAGTGGATGAATCGAGGGATGAATAGTCTAGGTTGTCGTGGTAACGCCATCTGATGTCAGTTGATGGATACGAGATCGCGTTCCAAGATACATCGAACCTCCCTTTCCACTGCCCCCTTCGCTTCGAGAGAGGCAATCTTATTGAGGAACACAAAAGTTTGGACGCAAAGAGCATGGCAACTGGCCAAATTAAAACTTAAAGAGAAATCGACGTCCAATAGTAAAGACGCATTTTCAATTTCCGACGAAATTCAGTTACCCGCAGTTTTAGTAATAAATGTTACGCGATAAAACTTACGCCTTGAGTCATTGCTTGAGGTCCGTAGGGATATCGGGTCCATTCCAATGAGGCTTCTTGAGTAGTGTCCAATAATACGACTGCAAAAGAATAGGAAAAAAAAGCAATTTAATACCGACTGAATTGGAAGTAACGTCAAGTAGCAAATTTTTGCTAAATAGTAAATTACAATTGTTGAAGTGCTTGCATTTGGCAGCCACGTTTATTTTGTTGCATTTACCTGAGATTACATCTTGTGACATCTCCTGCTGCGTCTCTCACCCACTCCCATTGCCACTGGAGGGCTATGTTTACGAGACTCAATTCTAACTGCTGTCAAGATTCCGAGTAGAGAAAAATGTTGAGGAGTCAAAACCGGTTTTTGATTTGCGAGGAAAGGGAAGAAAGAAAGGAAAAAAAAGAAAAAATACACCTGGTGGCTACGAATTACATCCTTAGGCACCAGAGCGGTACCATTACTTTTACATCAAAACACACGTTCAATAAAAACAAACACTTTGTTTATTTTTGCGGTAAAAAATATTGAATATGTTGGTTGTGGAAACTAAATATTCCCATCGGTGTGACCCCGATCCGCAGGTTTAAACAAAATTCCGTGTTAGAATCGAATCTATTGTGAAAGTAGAGATTTGTATGTGTGTAATTGGAATCCGTGAACCATTACAACTCATTATCACGTGGTTTATATTTGACTATTTATTGAGCAACGGATACCAGACACTCTTGTTAGTGCCCAACCCCCAACTGCAAGGCTCTTTGTATGTCTTTCAACGTGAGTGTCAACTTGTCAAGAGAGGGAGTTTTTTCTGTCACAATGGACAAAAGACGAATTCAAAATGGCTGATTTCAGATGAATTGTAGCGGGATCAAAGTAGATGAAAAACGAGAAGAAAATAACCGTATACAAGAAAAAAAAAGCTTCACACAATTTTATAAGAAAATTTAAAATATCATCAATTAATTTTCCCAATCCACACCAATCAAATCAAATACAAACATAGCCCTTAAAGATTATATTTCTAATCTACTTATGTAAACTCAAAACAATAAAAAAGTTTTAAAAACCGAAAAAATGACAGAAAAAAAATTTCCAAAAATAAAAATATTAAAAAACAGAAAAAAATAAAAAAAAGAAACACTTTTCTCTCTTTGTGCTCAGCTGAAGATTTTCACGATTCACATCCTGTCATTACGATGAAAAGGTCTCCCAACAGCTGGCCCCGCCATCCGTCATTTACAGCAATGTACAGCGCTTATATCAGGTCGCCAACTACTTAACCGAGAAAAATGCTACGGAATTTGATCATTAACTAAGGTCCACGGATTTCTCGAGAGTTAAATTATTAGGGAAAAAAAATTCCACATTGAAAACAACTTAAAAAAAATTCATATCCACCATATTGAATTTTTAAACTATTCCATTAAAAAAAAAATTATGAAAAGAAATAAACAAATTCCATTAGCATAAGCAGCTTTAAAATAAAGAAAATCGATATCAAAGCCTTCCACCGAATCCCAGGTTTTTTTTAAAAAAAAATACAATAATCTTATTTTACAGTCAAATAATAAAAATAATTCGAAGTGTGAAAAAAGACAGCCATATTGATCAGGGAATGAGAGTGAGAGAGAGTGAGGCGGAAAGGGAGAAACATTTAATGGAATTTAAGTCGCCTTCACAGTAGTAGTAGTCAATATAATGATTTTTTCCCTCCTCCAATTTCTCCCATATACTTGCATACCATGCATTATGCATTATGTATGCAATCATGAGTGGGAATTGACCTTAAACTTTGATAAATCTCTCCATCTATTGTGGTTGCATCAAGTGTTGGGATATTGATCTTCGATTGCACAAGGTGCTTCAATTCCATAACATCTGTTACACTCGACTGTGACAAAAAAATTTGTTAATTCTCTATGAAATCAATTTAGCTCGCAGTATTAAAACCAATGCCAAAATGTTTTGAAACCAACAAATACTTTATTATTTGGTTAAAGAGACCTCCTGCTCGAACACCCCTGTTGAGTTGAAATAAATTTTGAACGTTAATCCACAACATTTTAAAAACAAGTCGTGTTTATTTAAAGAATCAAGTGTTTTGCTTGCTAAAAACAAGATATTTTATATTCATAATTTAAAATGTTAAAGTATTCATTTGTCCTAGCTTTTCAGCAGTTGACTGAATTTAAAACTTGTAAATGTTCCTTGACCTTATTATTATTTCCGTTGTTTAATGAATTACGACGGTTTTTAACTTTTTGTCAACTTAAAATTGACCTCAACATTTGCTCCGCTTAACTCGTAATGAATGATCATAAATTGTAAAAGTAAATAAATAAAATAATTAGCGACCGAAAATTTCGAGCGAGTATGTAATAAATATTTTTTTTTTTAAGCAGTGGTGAAGCGTAAATTCTAAACAAAACTAACCCCCATTTGAACAGTTAAAAAGTACAATGGACATCTATGTGTAGTTATTTGAAAAGAGCAGATGAATGCGATAAGATCTAAGCTGACAGTGGCCACATTGAATCTCGTCTTCATCAAGTTCTTGTGATCGAGTCAAGTGAATGGCCCCTGACTCTAGTGTTATCTTGACAGTTTGACTTCATTTCATTAAGAAAAGGCCGACCGAATAGAGAATGATAAAAGACAAAGAAAAAAGTGTCCTACAATTTCAGCTTAAAAAAAATACCTTTGTTTTCATTATCGATAACATCTTTTTCAACTACGCATTTTTTTCACTTTTATCGTAAAATTTATAAAATTGTTTTGATAAATTTTGAATTAATTTTCCTTTCCCAACATCGAAACTAAAATTCTAATTTCCGTTCTCATTTCCAACTCTTGGTTGGTCGTTATTAAGCTTACGAAAAAAAATTATTTCCATTCCTTTTTTTCTGTAAGAAAACTATTTAAAGCGGAATGATGAAATTTCGCGTATGGCTTTATTTTCGTCGACATCCGAACTAATAAAGGAAGTATACAAAACTTGGTCCACGTTATGAATTTCGCTCGTTCTCAAGAGCGTTAATTCCGGAATGAAAAACTATTAGACATAAAAAATTCAAAATATCCAGTAAAATTATTTATGAATTTCAAATGATTTTTTTAAAAAAATTTAATAAATTTTATTTGCAAATTTGCGTACAGTAAAGAAATTGCGTTGTCAGTAATTCTATTAACTCGTTATTCAATTTAAATAATTAAATTATACAACATGAAAATGTCACAAACATAAAATTATAATCAAAAACAACAACAACAAAAAAAATACTAACAAAATTACATTTTTGAGAGTGGGGAGAATGTTAGTAGATGCAATTGAGTTAGATCAATTTAATAAAGCAGAAATTAAAAGCGATTCTTCACATTAATTATTATTTTGGTTATGAAAGTGACAACGATGAATTGAATTGTGCGTAGCCGATTCTCATCCATCACGAGTCAAAGAGATGCGTAACATTTTCATTAGACTCTCGATATTTCGATATCACAAACTCAATGGGATTAAACCGAGTGGAAAGTGAGCATCATCACTATCATCATCATTACCATCCATTGCAAATGACACATTTCACTACCGAATTTCACCCGATCGCAATCTCGCGCATTGATGCAAACTCGAGTGTGAAATACACCTTCCTATGCAATTACACCTAAAACTTGGCGTTGCCATAGCCACAGTCTCTCGGCAACGCAATCTCCGAGGAAATTAAAATACAGATTGCGACTGTTTCTACCCTCCATCTTCAGGTGCAATATGAGATAAAAGAAACATTCACATCGCTCGATATACGTCTCGGAATGAAATTCCTTTACTGCACAATTTTAGGCGAGTGTAAATGGGATAGAAAAAAAATAATAATAATAAATTAAAAAAAAAAAGAAACTCATTTCTCAAGATATTAAAATAAAAATTTATAATTCAATTTTGATTAACATTTAAATCTGTATCAAAATCGAGGCTCAAAATGCCATTATATACCGAGTAAATATCAACTGAATTCATTTTAATTCCTCAAAGTGCCAGTTTATTATGTAAATCGCTAATTCTTTGTCCACCATTTCACCATCTGAGTCATAAAGCGATTTTAAATGTGTGAATGAACAGCCATTTTAAGGACCCCAGAATGCGTCACATTTGGAAGCAAAATAAATATAAATCAAGTGGAATATAATTTTTATAACAACAATTGCGAATAGGGAAAGAAATTTTTCTAATTCGCACCACGAATTTTTTTATTTCTCTTTTATTTCTTCTTTACATTCCTTTCTTTTACATTTTTATTGCTGAATCCACACGGACATGTTCTGAATACTCTAAAAGCCCAAATCAATATTTTTCACAACACATACTTTAATTTGCATCCATTCTGATGCTTTGGGGGTGGTTGAGTGGGTGTCTCAATTTGATTTGTTTGGTATGAGGTTTCCCTCAAATTCACACCACAACGAATTCGCAGTCTTTCATTTCTTACGCGACAAATTTTAAATGAACCAAAAACTCAAAAATTTCATTAAAAAGAAAAAATCCATTAAAATTAATCAACACCTCAGCTATGCACTAACCAAAATCCCAATTCGATTACACTCCATACAAACACTTTCAATTTAAATTGAAAAAAAAAAAAAGATGGAGAAATTTATGGGGAAAAAAAAATATTCGCATTCGTCTGACAGGCATAGAGAATGAAAATTTAAAACCCTGAGCCATTCTCTTTTGTCCAATGACTGGGCACATTCATCACCTGCTGCAAAATTACCTCTATCACCTTATCTGGTCGAAAAAACGCCAGACTTTACGGTAGAAAAGATCGTTTCGTAAGGTAACAATTTTTACATTCCTATATTTTATTCCCCGCCAAGTGACTTACGCGGCTGCATTTGTAAATTCGTTCTCAACGCACATTCCACATTTCCAGCAGAGAGAGAAAGGGACCATACACACGTCTGATTTACTTATTCAAAGTAGTAAAAAAAAATTTATAATATTATTACTATATCCCACTGGAAATGGAATGCGGGTGCATTTTAAGTCTGACTTTAAGAAAAAATTTTTTTTTTTTTTTTTTTTTTTAAATAAGAAATAAATTAGTCGAAATTGTTAAGTACAAATCGTGAGTTTTCTCTCAGGTAACAAATGATATTTTAAATTCTACCTTTTCTCGGTTCCGCTCCTGCACAAAAAGTCATTGAAATAACTCATTACATGTCCATCATAGTCATCCTGTCACGAGTTAGAATGGCACTGATGATGTCGGACAATGAGTTATGACAAGATGCTTATAATCTCATTACTTTACTCTCAAAAACTTCCCATTCAACTTTTCACGGGCTCGTGTTGTGGTCCATACAAAGAAATTTCTTCTCCCCGCCTACTAACCGCGATTAATTTTTTTCCTAACAAATAGTAGTACATGGGCTGCTTTACAATTGACTAACGACATTCCCATGTATAATGGACATCGAAAAAGCCCTCAAGTGGCCATTAAAAAAAACAAGACCTTCAAAAGAGCTACAGAAAAAAAAAATGCAACACGAAGCGCGGGCCTAAGCATTGTGTAATGCTTCGAGCCATTTGTTTTACAAGTGACGGATGCATGCTGGGGATGTTAAAAGAAAAAAAAATGGAGGAGTGTACGAGAAATTTGAAGGAGTGGTTTTCTACAATCCAATAGGCGACGTGTCAAGATTATTTGTACAATCGAGGCATTACGGGGTCTGTCTTTTTACAAAAAATGTAGATTTTAATCTGTTGTTTTTTCTCTTAATTTTACTCTGGGAAAAGATAAGTGAAATTAAGACATTATGCAACTATTAATTTGAGGGCTAAATAACGTATTTATTAGTGGTTAAAACAACAAAGGGGAAGGAAAAAAGTAAAATGATGATAACAGTGATGATGGTCCGACACCTTGGATCGAGCCATTTCCAAATGATTTGTCCCGACTGACATTTTCTTCTGACATTAGTCGTTATTACACTATAAGGTTTTACCCACGCGTTTCTTTATGTCTTTTGGCCCGTTTTTATTACTAGAAGAGCCGAGTTAAATTGCCAATAGATTTGGGTGGAGAAAATTTGAACCCAATTTTAAGGTCGATAAACAAAAATTGACGCGTTTGAATTTTAATTTTTAATTAAAGTTAACAAAAGACAAATTAAGAAATATAAAAAAAAAAAAAATGTTTGAGTTTCTCACTTTTCAGTGTTCCTCAAATGTAATCGATTGCTTTTAAACGACTTCCGCCAACCGGAAGCACTTCACAAATCCCCGCAGTGAGAAACAGAAACAGCACTTTGATTGATTCGGCGAATTAAGTTCAAATCAAGTAAATATAAAATGTGAATGATGTTAACATCCATCAAAAAGATAAAAATTTATTTCATTTATTGGCGTAACCTACTTTCACTTAATAAAAAATTTATTAATAATAAAAACAATAATTTAAATTGATTTTATTTATTACTTTAAGATCATCAATAAATCTAAAAAAAAATTATTTTTTTTAAATTGGAATTTTTTTTTTTTTACTTTAATAACTCTCGACTCATCAATAAAATTATTTACGCAAAAGAAGTCGTGTGAACCGCGCCTAAAAGCGAATCCAGTAATTACCAATGAAAATGAGACAGTTTTTAAAAGCCATCGAAAAGTCGATTCGTCATAAAAAAAATATTGGGACCCGTTCATTTCTCGGGACTAAATCCCAGAAGCAGAGGATCATTTGAAGTTGGGGAAACCTGCAATTTGTCAGAACCGACTCGAGTTGGCAAGACCTTCCAATTATGCTCGCACTTGATAAATGGAGGTCATAGACGAGGTAAAACTCGTTTTGCCTTATTCCCTTGAGTAAAGACTAAGTTCAAAGAACTTGTTCCATCCAGGTATTTTTGCTTTTTCTTACATTTTTCCACTTGTTCAAGCATCTCAAAAGCCCATAATAGTCCAATAACGAGTGTATGAATGAAGAAAAAAATGCGTAATACTTCAATACACAAGGCATCAACTCTAAAGACATTTCAAAATGATACCTTTGGCACCACTTTTTTTGTATATTGCGACAATTGGTCTGGTTAGGATAGACTTGTGTCACCACACCATCTGCTCTTTAATCACGAATCAATTGTCAGCTATTTCTTTAACTATTTTTTTCTTCTTCACCACTTCTTCCAGGTACAAGACCAGACACTTCCACTCCAGCCAGATGGTCAAAGCTAACTCAAGGAGGTTGTGAGTGATGGCTTTAGCCCGAGGACTTTAGAAGGAGAAAAGTGGGAAGGTTTCCACCGTAAACTGGAATGCAAACCCTCGTAAGAGGTCGCATTTCCACCTACTAATGTTAAAACAAACAATAAAAAAAAAAACCATCAATTTTTAAAATCATTTTAACTTCGCGAAATAATTTCTTGATAATCAAATAAAACAAAAAAAAACTTTAATTTCAATCCCAAATGCCCATGGGTGTTGACATTTATTGTATTCCTTGAAATTGAAATGTCTTTAAAGCGAAAGTTCATTGCATTCGTCGAGCCCCAATTGAAGCATATCTCACTTAACCAGGTTGTTGTTAAAACGTGTATTTTTAGTGAACTGTTACACAGGGAGGTCAAAATTCTATCCAACCCATAAGCACTTTTGGAAATTCAGTAACCTTGTTTCCAATAATCCTACATAAGCA
>JAQFZU010000806.1:0-18789 GCA_034696185.1 Henia vesuviana | reverse complement strand
ATTGGTTATTTTGGCTGATTAATAAATCCTGTCCATGTTTTGATAAAAGATACAAAGTCAGATAATTTCTCTCTATTGATTTTCACCAGGTTTAACTAAAATACGGACTTGGGGGAAAATCACCGTCACACCTCGACCTCTACCTCGACTTCAATATTGTGGAAAATATGCTCTCAATGCATAATCTTGCTCCGATGGTCCTGGAAGTGATGTTTCCTCATCTAGGCTTTCTTCAGCTTTCAAGGCTCAACATAAACTAGAAATTGTTAAGGAATCTAAACCAATTAGTTTGCATTCTCTTACTACACTCTTAAATTTAGGAGTTAATCCACGTAATATGTACATAAATAATTCTGGCTGTGGAACATCATGACCTAAGGATTTTAACTGAAGTGCTATTCTTTGTGCTCGGTCCAAATATTTAACTGAAAGTTCTTGTAACTTCATCTGTAAAGTTACCAAATGCTCTCTTAAATGTAATTTAACCTCAGTTACTTGACCTTGATGCAGGTCTTTCAAAACTTGCCAGGCCTCCTTTGCAGTTGTGACATTTACTACCCATTTTATTTGTCCGTGGATTAGCGTAGATAAAATTGCATTGTATGCTTGCCTGTCTTTTGATTTCCAAAATTGTTGTCTTGCAACAAATTCATCTGTGGTTTCTGCAGCTGTTTTTATTGGTGGATCAGTAATTAACACTTCATCAATATCTTTAGCTTCCAACCAAGCTTTTAACCGTAATTGCCACCAATAGTAATTCGAATCATGAAGCTTTTCTAATGCTATCAGTGAATGATCATATGTTGCGGCCATTGCAATAGGATCTGAACTTCTCGCCATTTTAGAACACGAATTGATAATAAGTTTTTGTTAAAAAGATATACTTTTAAACATGAAAAATTCCAGGCGAATTATCAACGAAAAAAGTACCATTAATTACTTATTGTTTCCTTTTGTGTCCGTCACTGTTAGAAGACAGATTAATTTTCATTCACCTTGAAATTGTCCATCTTTTATTCCTCATATATATAAATGTTCATTTCTCTTGAATTTTTTTGGTATTAAACATTCACTGCTGGGTCCATAACATCTAAAGTGGAAGGTTTAAGATGTGACAGTCAGTCACAATGGAAGAAAAAAAACCGAAACGTCTATATCATGGCATGATAATTTAATCGAATGAATAACACACTAGTGTTTAACCTATTAACTTATAAATATACATACAATTGAATTTATACAGCAATCATTATAATTGTTGTGATTATTACAACCATTCCTACAGAAAATATGCAATTAATTCAGTCTTATTGGTGTTAACAAATATGACTTGAGCATTGCCTCTTTATTTTTTCACTTTATTTTTTTCACTCTTTACTAATAAAGTAGTAAAAGCAAATGTAAATCACCAGGTTGTGGGTGTAATAATTTCACAACATGAAACAGCTCGTTCATTCATTGAAAGTTTATCTGTTATAAAACAATAGAATCAGAAATCAAAGTATTTAATTGTTCATTTCAATAAATACTTTAATTTCTGAAAACATAAATTCAATCTTTAAAATTTCTTCTTGTGCAAAATCGACCATTGCATATTTTGGTAAGAGTTCTGGATTCTATTGTTTTATTATGGATAAATCTTCAGAGTGAATAAGTTGTTTCATATTGTGAAATTATTACATGAAAATATTGTGAAAATATGCATGGGTGCATCGATGGAAGGAAATGGTTAAGTCTTAAGAGCAATGTTGGGAATGCTACCATCAAATAAGTAGCGGCACTGTGCACTTTTGAAAATCGAGTTTAAAATGAGCTACTAGGTGGCGCTACTAAATATATGTCACATAGTCTAATCAGCTGATCAATTAATTGATCAGCTGATTCCAAAAATACTATCTATTAGTTTTTTGGTGTCAGTTGTCATTTTTAAGACAATAAAGTAAAATAAAATTAATAAAGACAAAAGGAAATATGATTTTAGCTTAATAATTAATTCTTAAAAAATAGCCATAACGATAGCGGGAAAAAAATAGTGTACTCTTTTAAGAAATGGCTAGCGATAGTGATAGCGCACTAAATTTAAACAATTGTAGCGAGAGCGGTAGTGCACTACTTTATTTTGGTAGCGCTCACAACACTGTAAGAGATGAAACTTTTCAAAATTATACGCTACTGCAAATGCTGCAGCTGAAAACTACCCACAAAAAGAAATTAATAATTTAAAGTCATGGCCATCATACAAAAATGCAGTTTTAGACTTATAGTTTTAAAGAATTTGGAAACCAAAAATTCACAGATTGGCACCTGTTTTCAAACTTGATAACCTCCTTTTTGAAATAAATTATGGAAATGATAGAACTAATGAAAAATTAAAATACAGATAGCTAAATTGGTTTGTCAACTATTCATTAACTAATATTGTAAAAAGATGTTTGATTGAATTCCTCCCAGACAGTGTCCAAACTTATAAAAAAACTGCACACACAGATGTCTAAATGCTGCTGAAAATATTCATCTAACAAACCAAATTACATACAAGAAAGCCTAAGGTGGTTAATTTATTTATAATATATTTTATTATGAATAAATTTAGTAAGATGGTTGATATACATCAACCATCTTACTAAATATTAAAATTATTAGCCAAGAAAATTTTTTAGTCACATTTACCAATTCTAACATTGCTTATAAAATGTTTTTAATTTCAGATTACGAAATTGTCACTACACTTGCATGTAATTATTTAGGCAGAATTTTAGTTCTAACCTTGAGAGAGCTATAATAAAAAGGTAGTGCACTACAGCTCGGTACTAATGCCACTATCACTATTCCTAACCAATTCTTTAAGTAGTATACTACTACTGCTATAACTATTTTTTTAAGAATTACGAAGCTAAAATCAGGTAAATTCATAGTGCCTAATTATTTTTATCATTTTATTTAACTTCATTGTTTTAAAACTGTCAACTGCTTAAAGCTATTTTTGCACCAAACTGCAAAAAATAACATTAACGTAATCAGTAAATCAATTCATTAATCAGATAATTAGAATTCGTGACATCTATTTAGTAGAACTATTAAAAACTGATTTTCTAAAGCACATTCTTTATGTATCACGAATCATCCAAATAGGACACTAATAGCGCTGCTACTAATGTGACAATAGTGCTAATACGGTAGCAATAGCATCCAACACTGTTAATTTGTAAACATGGCATTGCAGGCAAAAAAATTAAAGACTAAGGTTTACATAAAATTCATTGTCAACTACTTAAAAATCCAATTTTTACAAATGACAGTGATGTTATCCAGTGCAAACTAGACAAATATGGGTGACTTATTTGATCAAATCAGATGAGAATTTCCATGGAAAAAAACTAAATTAAAATATACAAGAAAAAACTTAGAAAATGACATTGAATTTATAACAATATTAAATAACTACCACCAAAAAAACAGCTGATTTACAATTGCACTCTAAAAAAATCAGACTGTAAAGGTATACAAATAGAGACAAATAAGAATGTGTACACAAATAAAGGTTGAAGTCGCCTCTATTTGTACCTATTTGTATACCTTTACACCAATTTTTTAGTGTGTGCAATTCAATCAATGATGTGGCCTTTGAATAAAGTAGATTTATCAGACTTGGATCATGACCTAGAAAACTCAATAGCATTAATTGAATAAAACAATTAAAGATAAAGAAACTGGCTTACCATTAAAAAAAATTCAAAATAAAGAAAATAATGTCTCTTCAAGAGAAACTGCTATTCATTATGGCAAACTGAAATTTTAAAAAAAATTATGAAACATAAAAAGTTGTTTAAAAGCCTATGGTGTGTAAAGTGGCAATAGATTATCAAAAAAATATAAATTACAATTCTATGAGAAAAGAGATAATTAACATGTGCCCTGAATAATAAACTGAATCCTGAAATATCTTCAATCCATACCATTTATAAAAACTTGATTTTCATCAATGTAAACTGTACTGAAACGAACAGTGAAAAACTAAACGATATTAAAGTAAATTACGATAGCAAAGTGATACCTCAGAACAAAGAAACTATTTTGGAAGATTGTAATTATGTGTAAGTTGCACAAATAATCTTCTAAGATATAGGTGGCAGAGCAATCAGCAGATTTTCAACTGACAAAAAAAAAATTTAAAACAAAATTTAATAAGAAAGATGATATCAGGTAATATGGCTTAAAGTTGAAAGATATTGAACTGCAATGTCAATTTGGTATTCAAATAAACCATAATATAATTAATTTCAGTCCGGCAATAATTAAGAATCAAGAAAAATGTAAAAGATTACAAGATACAGTTTTTGGTCAGACATATCATTTAAAATCGAACAAGTGGCATTCAAATATTAAATAATGGGTGGAAGAATTGGCTGAATATTCATATTATGTATGAAAAGAAAGTAGAAGTGTTTGACTTCCTTATCATGCCCTTAAAAACACTTATAGAAGCAAATCTCTTTAATTGCACAATAAATCAACTGCAAGCATAATTAATTATTTTAAAAAATCAGTACAGAAACAACAGGTTAATTCAAATGATTGTGGTGTATTAGCTATAGCATTTGCTCATACCTTGGCTATAGGTGGAAATCCTGAATTTAAAACATTTGATCCAATGAAGATGTGTAAATATTTAAAATTTTGTTTTCAGAATAAATTTTTTACAAACTGCCCTGAAACGACAAAATAAATGCTTCGAGTTAAAACATTTATTGTAAAAATCAATAGGTGCATTCAATATCTCTGTTTTTAGAGTTTTAGCAGTTTATGCAAATGACTTTATGCATTGGTTTCAGTTGCAAAACAGTTTTTAAAAAGTATAAAAACTGTAAAACCACAGATATTGAATGCAACTAATGTGTATTATTTCTGCCAATTATCTTCCTTTTCTATGGATTATTCAAAGAACAAGCTACAAGTGGCCCAATATTGTGTATCTAAACAATGGTTCCATAAACATTATAAAACAAATTCAATAATCAGTACTTACAAGCATAACTTAGAAATACATTTGCAAATATTGTAAAATAACTTTACAAAAATAAAAATTTCTTAATTTTTCAACTTTAAAAAATAAGTTGGTGACCACGCAAGTCTTAACATATTTCAGTAGATCTAGCTAGACAATTCCAAAGCAACTACCCGTTTTGTTGTAAGACATGAACTAAGCAGGCTTCAAGCTTTCAAAGTCAGGATTTCTTTACGGAAGTTGTAAGTCACTTTTTGCTCCATTGCTTCCTGCTTCCTAATATTTGTCTTGATTGCTCAGCAACACATATAAAATATAAAAAATAGATTTCAACCATTACAAGAAAATTTTATTATAAAAATACTCTTTACTACAAAAATAACTTTAAAATTAAATTTTACTTTAATATAAAGTACATTTGCTGCTATTACTTTTCGTAATGAGTGTTACATAACCGAAACAGATATTTAGGTGCGTTGGAATCATCTTGCCAAGATCTATCAGAATGTGTTGGGACTAGCATGGTCACAAAAACTGCAATCTAACCAAATAATATTTTTGAGGTAACTATAATAATTTAAAACACTAAAAATGAAGATGTAAATAAACTGTTAAATACTTGTCACAAAATAAAAAAACTGTTCTGATGGTGAAACTGGTCATACAAAACTTATGACTGGCCACAAATGAGGCCATCTTGGCTTCTAAAGAAACCTAAAGAGAAGAAGAAACCTGAGAGAAACCTAAAGAAACAATTGGGGTGTGAAGTTATATCAACCCTTTCTGTGATTCATCGATATAAACCTCAAAAGGTTCATTCGAATTTAAATACTATTTTATTCAAACTTTCCACGAGTCGTAATTATTTGAATCTTCTACGAGTCATAATTACTCAGATCTAATTTTTTCAGCACAGGTCAAACCTCGATATAACGAACTCGAAGGGACTGTCAAAATGTGTTCGTTAAATCGAGAGTTTGCTGTATCCGATATAACAAACTATTTCATTAAATCGAATAAATGAAAAAAAAATTTAAATACTCAATATAACAAACTATTTCGTTAAATCGAATTAGTAAATTCGATATAATGAAATAGTTCGTTATGTCGAATAATTTAGAATTTTTTCCATTCATTCAATTTAACAAAATTTAACAAAATAGCGTAAAAAACGTAAAAAATAAATTACAAATCATAAATAAAACTTTACGATTATTTACTTTGGATTGGGGCAGCCAATTTTTTTTTCAGAAAGTGAGTCTTAAATCGAGGTAACATGACTTCCGTCTTGTAAATGTGTTCGCTATAAGCGATAATTCGTTAAATCGGAATTCGTTATATCCAATTTTTTTAACATTTATTCTACGGAAAACTAACCACCGAACAGCGAATTGTTCTTTATATCGAACAATTCGCAATATGCGAGTTCGTTATATCGAGGTTTGACCCGTACATGGTATTTTTCTTTCTTACATACAGGCAATTTCAGTAATTGAGTCACATTCCTTATGAAATTTATATTTGAAATGTACTAATAATTTTTCCTTAACCTTATAGTGTATTAATCGTACAAATTTCCTTTTATTTTTCGATATTGTGTCAATTGAGATACTTGTTACGTCATAATTTGTGTAGGTGTTTCTTTCTAATATGATGGACTTCTGGTTTATTAATTGATACAGTCTTCACGTAATTTTATAACCTTATATGTTACTTCTTAATATTACAGCCTACCTTTAAAAATATTAAATATTAATTTATTATTTTTCATAAAATGAAATAAACGATACTCACTTTGTATTAATTTTTTTCGGGTGTTAGATAACACTCCTCAAGATTAAGTATTAAATCAAAAGAAACAAAATGACATTTACTGCATAATGAATCAGCAAGGGATAAGAAATCAAACACAGGCCGCATCTTCATCAGCACGGAAGAAATCCAGAATATAAACCGAGACAAAACCTATAAAAGTAAAAAAAAAAAAGAATCTGAATCAATAAAATAATGATTTTTGCCTGAAGAGATTTGGTTGGATGAAATATCCTATTCCTCAACAATCAAGAAGTACATGGATGATAGATGAGATTAGATGATGCTCGTGTCTTGATTCAGTTTCCTGCCAATCCTGAAAGCAGCACAGAAACATAGCCATCAGCTTAATAGAATTAATACAGATAAATCTAATAACTTATCTCAAACAACTGGAATTGACGATAAAGACGAATTAAATCTTATCTATCACAATCAATAGGTTTAACCATTGATGAGCAAGTGTCTAATAATGAGTGGAAAAATGTCCGAAGATCCTACATTGACGAACAATTTTCGTCTAAACCAGAGCTGATCAAACAATCAAAACGACGAGTTTTTCATTATTCGGTAAGCATAACCTAAAATAAAAAATATTAATTTTTTTTGTACACTTAATATAATCATTGATAAATTACCATTTATTTCTTCTCTTAATGTTTCCATAGTTACTTTAATTTATTCCAAAATGAGACAAGCAACTAAACTCGGAAAAATATGATCAATTCAATATTGAATTGATTCAAGTACTTAAGAACCCATTTCTCCAGGTATAGTAGCGCCACCTAACGACTGTTCTAGAAATTGAGAAATCCACAATTTCAAGACTGTAAAAAAGTTGACATGTCGTAGGAATTTTTACTGGGTTTAAACCAAGTTTTAGAGGGTTTAATTTTTTTCCAGTCCCCTCCCAAAACCGGAGCCAAAACCCTACTTTGCTCGTCCTTGGGTTCTCAGAGGGAGCTGTAATTGGCAACCCCACTCGAGATGTAGCCTATATTTCTCGACAACTATACTGATGGTGATTATTTACTATTTTTTATGACGCATCAGAGCAACACAAATTCCCACAAAGTCATACCTTCAGCTTAAAACACTCTTGATGACTCAAAACGTTCTACAAATAGATAATTTCAAAATTTAATTCGTAAGTATTTTAATGAGCATATTTAAAATATATGTATATATTTTTTTATAAAATTAGAAAAGAGAATTATACACGGATTCCCGAAGGGGTAAAGAGTAAAATCAATACAACCCATACACCCCTCCCCGCGCTGTGCATGGGCCACCCCCACAATCAATAAGAGAAAACAAAATGGTTGCCAAAATGACGGCCATCATCAAATTGGAATTGATAATTCAAGAACACTTTTGCCCCATCCATAAAATTCGCTGAAAAGAAAAGAAAAAAAAAAACGAGTTCACTAGTGACCTCCAAAAGGTCTAACTATCACTTAGTGTGGAACCATCACGATCCCATGGCCCAAAGGCACAGACTAGAAATTAAAAAAAAAAATAAAAAATAAAACGAGGACAATTCACTTTTGGATAAACAATTTTCACTCGAAAACGTATTTGCAATCGGTTTAGGGGCGTTGCAGTTGATTCACAATTGGGTTTGGCCGATGAATTAGTTGTTCTCGCCGTGGATGCAATTTTGGCTCATCGCCAGAAGAGTCATCGTCCGCAGCCGACGAACCAACAGAGGCCAATGTCAGCATTTCCCAGAAGGCCGCATTCACCGACAAAAATACATGGAAATAATGCAACATATGAAAAAGTCGTTAACCCACCGATACCTCCAATAAATGACAAACACTGCGCGGGTTCGTTAATGCATTTTTTCCTCGAAAAACAAAAAATGCCTGAAAACGATGAGCAATGGCGTCGGTCATGCGTAGAACAATCGTTTCATTGTCGATCATCAAGGTCAAAGAACGATTCAAGGTCGTTTTATTTTATTTTCTTTTTTTGGGGGAAGAGGGATAAAGGGGGTGGGGTAAAGAAAAGAATTTTTCTTGTCAATTAAAATTAAAAAAAAAAAAACAAACAACTCTAGGAATTTTATTTTTTAATATTTTTCTTATTTTCATATTAAATCGATTTCTACTTACAATATACAGAATGAGGACTGTAGTAAAAAAAATGGTTGATACAGTAATCTGTGAATTTATTTTTCTCATCTGTTTATATTATCATTAATTATTATTATTACAAAAATGTAAAAAATATTGCATTTATTTTAAAAAATTATATTATTGATTAAAATCGATGTTATAAATTATTTTTCATCCAAAGAAATGTACAAAATTCATTTTTGTGAATAAAAAAGAAGAAAGTGGCGCATGTGCCAACATCTGGTGGGAAGGAAATGAAAGGATAAAATTAGAAATTATCTTACCCAAGACTCGAAGTTGGCTAATCGCGAGGAAATGGGCACAAAAAATCAAAGGGATTCTTCATCAAACTGTTTATCAATTTGTTAAAAAAAAAAAATAATGTGGAGGACGGAGAACTTGTGGATAATGACCGTTTCTTTACAAAAAAAATGACGTGGATGACTGCATTAAGTGTCCGTTAAGTATTTACTTTTTGTCATTAAAAATTAAAAAATAAAAAAAAAATTAATATTTTTCTTTTAAAATTAATTTTTAGCGAATAAATAAAAAAAAAGATTACCAAAATTAAAAAGTCGAGCGGAAAGATAATTAATTTTCAAATTTGACCGCAATCGACAGCGATTGGTTGCTACAATTCACATGAGCAATTTGCACCAATCGCGAATCGGCACGATTCGAGGAGCAACGGATCGCGCAAAATGGCGCCACGACAATCGATCCGACCCGAATCGATCATCAACAAAACGCTAGAAATTAAAAAATAATTTTTTTTTTAAAACTATAAAATTTTAAGATAAAGTAAACAAAAATATTTTGGTGCATAGAAAAAACCACGAGCCATTTTTATGACGATATTTACAAACCGGAGCTGACTTTGGCTTTAAAAACAAAAAACAAAAAAAACGATTATTCCAAAAACATAATTAAAAAAGTAAAAAAAAAGGAATGTTTTTGTTCGTTTTCCGCACGAATCCGATCAGGAATCGATGATGTTAAGCGCGAATCCCGACGTGTCGAGCCAATCGCTGCCGATGCCGATATCGCTGATCATGTCGCTCACTTCCGGCGGCGTGTAATCGGGAAAATCGAAATGTGAATTCGAATTCGAATTGGATGTGTCGTACGTCTCCAAGTCGGTTATGGTGCTCAATTCCATCTTCCAATCGTCCCACAAAAGATCTGTCAAATTATCCAGATCAGTCAGACTCGACGCGATCACGTTGCCTCCACCGTAGACATTTGTCGGCAGCGAATTGGTTGCCGTCACTCGCTCGTTACTGCCTGGCACCACGTCGTCGTCGCCGGAATCGTCGTCGTCGTCATCCCCCGAATCGTCGTCTTCGTCCGCCGATTCGTCGTCGTCGTCGTCATCGTACAAACTACGATTCTCCGGCGACGATCGTTCAACCACCGACATCGGCACTTTTGTAGCTACGTCGGCCATTTTATTTTGCCTGACCGCATCCTTAAATTTCTTGTCGATCCTCAACTTGAGTTTGAGTCGATTCTGATTGACGCTGGATAAATGCGCCGATCTGTGATAAGGACTCGATCCATTATGAGTTTTAGTTCCGTTTTTCCTACCGCCGTTAACCACCGACTTGACGATTCCACCGCCGATACTCGCCGTTATTTTGGCGCCTTTTGCCGCGTCACTGCCGGAGGTTTTGGCGGGCGCGTTTTTCACCTTTTTTCTCGGCCTGTACTTGTAGTCGGGATATTCGGCCGAATGAAGGATTCGCAATCGCTCGGCTTCGTCGATGTACGGCTTTTTGTCTACTTCCGACAGCAGTTTCCATCGCTTGCCCAAGCGTTTCGAGATCTCGGCGTTGTGCATGTCCGGTTGCTGTTCGCAGATCTTCCGCCTTTCTATCTGGCTCCACACCATGAACGCATTCATCGGCCTCTTGATGTGGTTAGGGTTGGATTTTTTGCAGTTGGTCGCATCCGTGTACGGCGTGGGTGAATTGCTGTCCACTAACAGCGAACCGAACGTCGGCGCCGATGTCGGCTTCTCCGCTTTTACTCCGCTTACGGTTTGCGGCACCATCGTTCGTGTATCGTCCGTTAACAAAAGTCACTCGTCCCGTTCAAAAGTAGAAAAATAAAAAAATAAAAAGCACCAAACTCACCACACCGAGGTCACACTCAACTGAACACCCGCCAAACGGCCAAGCGCCTTATAAACTCTCATGACGTCATACCTGTTCGACCAATGGCAGAATCTCGTCGCTCGAAAACAATCCAATTTCGTCGCCGCAGCGCCACAACTGCACCTACTGACTAAATACGCAACTAATTCATATTTATTTTCGTTTTTTTTTAAATTTGTCGATGACGAGCGACCGAATAAACTGTTCCACGAAAGCGCGATTCGCTACTAAAATACAGAAATGACAATTACCACGTTTCAAAAGGAAAATGTTGAAATGCGCGATGTTTCTGACTGCGACCAACGTTCAAGGACCTTCGGGATAAGGTTTTTATCCGCCACCTGGCGTCGAGCGAAGGCCAAAGACAGTGCGGCGCGTGCAGAGTAGAAAAATTATCAAATATGGCGAGCTTCGAGGGGGTCTCGAAGAGGGCCAAGGGGCAGCCAGCAGCTGCCGAACGAGAGAACGGGCAGGTGGTGGCGATAACCGAGCACGTGCCGCATGCATATGCAACTCCGACGCAAAAACAACAACAAAAAAAAATCCAAACTTTTTCAATACGCAATTAATCAATTATCGCATTTCCATATTTTTTTTCCACTTTTAAAAAGACCCTTTGCACACTCTTTTCATATGTAAATCACTCCCCCCTTCCCCCCACCCGTCCTTCGACAATCAACCCCCCCTCTTCATTCCATTCGTTTCTCTCCCCTCGTTCGCCATTTTTGTTTTTAACTTTAACCCCCTTTGCTTTGGGTTCTTCCTACCCTCTTTTCCCCCCTCTTCGACCAGGGTCGACCGCCATTTTTTCTTATCTCTTCCTCTTTTGCATTTTTACCATCATTTTATTCAGATATTAATTATTTGACGGAGGAATGCGCGACAAATCACTAAACCCCCTCTTATTATAAAAATCAATCCAAAGAGGAAGGGAGTGCGGGGGGGAGAAGTGAGGTATCCAGGTGGCAACGCCGAGACACGCGCCAGGTGATCGACGGAGTGTGGGAGTGGTCCCGTTACCGCGAGATAAGCGAATCTCGCGACTGTCGAAAATAGAAAAAAAAAAAGTTTAAAAATTGCATACTTTGGCAACAAACGCTTAAAAATGAAAACGAGGCCCACTTTAAAAGCACAGGTGATGGAAAAACCAGTTCCCTACGAAATCGTAGGAAAATAAGAACGGCAGCTGGTCCACGTCCCAATCCCGACAACCCCACCTCAAACAAAAATGGCCTCTATTCGTGTTGCCCCGAGCGACCCGCGCTACCATCTGCCCCTAGCGAGCATGCGCCGTTCGCTCAACCCTCCAAAACGTGAAAAATGACCGCCGACTCAACCCACTCCACCCTCCCCTTTCCAAAAGCTGAACGCGTCCTACGAATGGGGCACCGACCGACACGGAAAGACGCTTCGACTATTCGAGATCCAAGTCGACGCCGCACCTGGACTCGGGACAATGGCGGAGTCTTGGATTCCCACAACGCGGTGCGCCGTCCTCCCTTCTCAGAGAACCCCATTGGGAGTGTAAAAAGGGAGGGGGGGGAGAGGAATTAAAACTTGGGTTGGCTTCCATACATCCAGATCTGGTCGAACTGGTTTGTTGAGCCATGTTCAAAACAACTCGTCTAAAAATAGGAGAGGGTTGGGTAAGTCGGAAAAATGGGGCGGGGGGTAAAATTTATTTTTAAAAAAATAAATGAAGGTTAGAACGAGGTTCGAAACTTCCCATAATTCCCTGTTTCTACACCCTGCGCACAGTGGTTGCTAACAACTACCCCCCCCCCCCCCCGTGTCTCCCCTCTTTTTTCCCGTCAGTTTTCTACAACCCCCGAACACGTCCATTTCAAGGCCGACGGGCTCCTTTGGGGTGCCGATTGTGTACCCCCTCGGTATGGGGAAAAGAGGGCATGAGGGATAGTCCAAAATGACCACCACGAAAAAACGAATTAACGAAATGTTCGTCGTTGTTTCTTTGGATCGTCCATTTTGTTTTTTTACGATTCTGGGGGAGGGTGGGAGATGGGGGTATATAAAGACTGGCGTCTGCGGGCGGGGGTGGAGTTCGCACGTGCTCCATTCATGGACCCCCTTCGAAGGGGAATTGAATAGGGAGGGCGTCCGATGACGTCACGAGCGTCCGTGGTTGGTCGCTCGCAGCTGCCGTTCCGTTACGACTAAATAACGGAGTCTTCGAAGTGGATTCGACGTTTATTTTTCCTATTTTCTTTCATACGTAACGGTAGATATTCACCGACCCCAGCCGGATGCTGATGGGGGACCTTGGCCCAGTTGCGAGTCGTTGGCTCCGTGGGGCCCTTGTTGCCAGGCAACGATAAAATGGCGCTACCCCGGCCTTGGTTGGAGGCAAAAATCTTTTTTCGCCCACTTTTTGTTTCGTCCTTAGTTTGCAATGTTTTTTTTCCAAAATTAATTTATTCACGAATCAGCCATTTTTATTTTGGAATATTTTTAAATTTGAAAAATTCATTTGTTCGCTGTTTAGTTTTTAAAAAAGGGGGTTGATGCACCCCTTCGTGGGGTTCCTGACCCCTCCTCTCCTCTCCCCCTATTCTGCGACGCTGGCTCGTGATTGGTTGAACCGAAGGATCAATGGAGGTAGACGAACTATTGATCCAGAATGGTTCACGCTCGCGGCGGAAGGGAGGAGTGGGTGGGTGAAACTTCTTTTCGATAGAAAAAAAAAACCCCCTCCCGCTGACCAATACTCCCCGAACAGGGTGAAAATTAAGGGTGTTACGACCCCTAATTATCATAAATTATTTTTAAGGGGAAAATAAAAATAAAGAAAATTGTCGAAAAGGGTTAAACTAAGGCTAAATAAATGAAAATGAGGGTTTTTATCCATTTCCGCATTCTCTATCGCCACCATTTTTATTTTCAAAAATGTTGGTTTGGTCAATCATAAAAAGTAGATGAACGCGTACCATTGCAACGAGTGGGGGTAGATGGGTAAAACAAAATGGCGGTAATGGAATAAACGTGAGTCATAGGTAAAGGGAGGATGAGTTTTGTTTCCACGACGACGGGAGTCTGCGCCACATGATTTTTCCTTTCGTAACGCAATTACATCCTCGACCGAGGGTTACAATCGGGTGACTCATCGCCGCACGTGTCCGAACGATCCATCTATTAATCCAAATTTTTCATTTTTTAAAAAATTTTCTTTAAGTAAGCGACCGGTCCGAGGTGTCGGTTGAACCGGGTGTTATAAATCTCTCGTTTATCTCTCTTTGCCCCACGACACACACACCTCTAATGGTCCCTCCATTCCCCTCTTTTCCCCCCACTATGCCGCCATTTTCTTTTATCCTCTCGGTCACGGAAGTGACTCCCACAAATCGGTTTGATTTTTGGGTCAGTGGGACATGGAAATAATAGAAAGATGACATCGCAACGGACCCACTCGTTGCCAAAATGTACTTTCCGCTCATCCCCTTTCCATCGTCTCGTCTTTTTAAGCGTTTCGTCCACCTGGCCATCCTGTTCTCGCTCACCACCTGTCGTTCGCAGACCGGAAATGCCCAACCCACAGACGCCTTTCACGGTTTTCAACTTCCGTTCGCCATTTTTTCCACAATTTAAATTTCAACGTTCGAATTGGCGAGGAAATGCCTCTCGTTCCAATTTCAGGACCTTTCTCGTTCAAGGTCTGACATTCGCCGCAATTTCTTTACCCTTTCGACTACCTTGACTCGGCGCGAGTAGGTGGTGGTGAGAGAGGGGTTCGCCAACCCACTGCAAGGTCAACGCGTGATCGACCTTGACGTCCACGGGTATAACAACATCGCTACGTCACAACTAAATTCCATACCCCGAATCCTAATCAAACAATTACCCCCAAAACACAAAAAAAATTATTTTATTCTTTCTTAAAAACATCTCGACGTCTATTTTCAAGGGCGCAGTACGTACGTCCCCCTCGAGACCACCCTAATAAAATGTAAAGGTAATAACAAAATGGAGGCCGACGGCCATGTTTTTTTTTATAGTATTTTTTTTTTCGAATATCGGTTGATAATCAACAGCTGCAGCGACTTCACGGATCCGAAACTTGACGGTGGAACGGATCCACGATGAATGGGTCCACTAAACTGCGCTCCAACCCTTCCCCTCCCTGTCAACCTCCTTTTACATCGCCCCACACTTTTCTATTATTCCCTTAAAGCCTCGAGCGCTTTAACAACACTTCAAAATAAGACATTTTGCTTTTTCTTAACTTTTTCTCCTTTTAAACACCGGTCGACGTTATTTTTTATTTATCCCCCACCCCTTCACTGCAAACTCCGATTATCCAATTTCGTTATTCCCCTTCCATAAACCCGGCATCTGGTCTTCCTCTTTCCTACACCCCCCTCCCTTACCCAGTCGCCATTTTGATTTTTCTTGTAAAAAGATTCTCACCGAAAAGAGGGGAATGGGAAAAGTAAAAGTGGACGTTTAGGTGCGGCCTGGATTGAAAAACCAGCAAAACTTCTCGTCGAGGAGAACGAGAAGAGAGAGGGTAAAAGGTATATGGAAAAGGGGGAGAGGAAATGCATTTCCGGTACATAGAATCACCTTCTTTCTCGAGAAACGTCGAATTCCCACGACCCCGAGGTCTGTCTACCACATGCGAGACCCTCAACATCTTAAAAATAAAAATGGCCGATACAAAAGTGTACTACAAGACACTTCCAGTACACTTTTGTATCCAAGTGCTGAGGGACGATGATTTATTTTTACGAGAAAGCGAATATTTTTAAGGAGGGTTGGCTAAAAAAGATGGACTCGGCGCATTCCTCCCTCGGAGCTGTCCTTGACCCACAAAAACTCGTCTAAACAACAAAACCTTCGCTTTTTTTTTAATTCCCATATAATAAAAAAATTTTTTTTTAAATTTTTTTCACGGTCTGTCACCGATCAATCGATATTAAAATGAAAGTCGCCAGATTTGGGTCGTCCATTTCGAATTCGGAGTCGACCCCCTTCGCGGATGAGTGGCGCCACCTGGAGTGGCCAAATTACCCAACGGAAATGACGTCATCCCACATTTTCTTATTGACCTTTATCTCGCATTTCCTCGAGAAAAACTTTTTTTTACCCACACTGCCATTTTATTGGATCTGTCGACCCTTCCCCTCACCTTCTCCACTCCTATCCCCTCCCCCTGGGGGTTCTGTTATTCATCACACCTCGACCGACCCCAAACAACTAACCGTTACCGAGATAAATAAGCCTAATGTGAAAATTCGCCATTTTCCCAACCTCGCGGACCCGATTGCCAGTTTTTTTTTTAAAACCGGGCAAAACGAGTCTTCGGGGCAGCCATCACCAACCCCTCGTAACAGACAACAGACGGGGGCATTTAATAAGCGAACCCAGATAAGAATGGGAGGTACCGGCCTTCGCTTACATCTCGGCCAGTTAGAAACATTCCCATCGCCGAACACAAATGGTGACGAAGGGATTGCGGGGGATGTGGGAACACCTTGTGTGGTCCCGTAAGGGGTCAAAGATTCCTTTACCGACGCCGACGGAGACAGAGTCATAAAAAGAAAATGGCCGACCGCGAACATTGACTATCTTATTTATTTTTTAAAAACGGGATCATGTGGGTGGGCGTTCGCGAATTTTAAAAATAGTGGGGTTTGTTAAGTGAGTCGATTCGTGAGTCACGCGGACAAATGGGTTCTTTGGACTGCCATGAACTTTCTAGGGGGACATTGGCCGTAGCGACACCCAGTGACGAAATCAACAACGAGTCGCACCGAGAAACGACCGATTCGCACGAGTCGAGCAAAACTCTTCAAATATATCGAATTAATTCGGTGGGAAATAATGGCAAATCTTTGTTGGAAAATTTATTATTAAAAAAATTTTTTTTTTTTTTTTTGTAAATCGTTACAAATAGAAGCGAAGGTTCCACGCTCGTTTAAACCAAGGCCTTTCGCTCCAAGTATAACGAGTGCAGTGGCTGGCCTTGGCCTTCAACCGAAAATTGCAACCGAAAGGATATGATGTCACTATTTTAATGAGAACTTTTTCTTACGCGTCTTTTTTATCTTCTCCTCCTCCGTACCACTGACCCACTAGCTTAAGCGAACTCGTGGCGCCATCTACTAGTCGGCCATTCAACCACGAACAGTAGTTTTCTTTTTCATTCCGTGACAGCCGACATTCGAGTAAATTTCGTATACCATTGGATTTGTAAATCCTAAATCCGGCAAATATTAGCATTGCAATTCCATGAAATTTTGTGTAAATCTAAAAAAAAAATCAAAAGCCAAACCACACATTGGATTTGTGAAATTGTAAATCTCGTCGGCCCTCTCAGTAACAGTGCTTACTTCGAGCACCGAATTTGATGTTCGGAAAAATCAAAAATGAGTTGCTTTTTTGTCATGAATTAATAAAGAAAATACGAGTTTGACGTCATGCGACGTCACGTTGACGTCAGCCATTCGCGGACATCTGATCGCATATTGTTCATCGCCTACGAAAAAAAAATTAACGCATATGTTGATTTTAGTGAATATTAATCTGCCTAAAATGAAGATAAACAGAATAGAACGAGTGCAGAATTTTAACAAAACCGCGATTAGTGTTTTTAAAACGCAGATTTATCGTAGAAATTCATTGCAGTTTGTAAATACGTATTTGGCTTCGTCGTTTTCAGTATTTGCAAAGTGTATTTAAAATGAGGAAAATGTCATTAGTGGACAAAGAATAGTGTTGTGAGCCAAGTGACAAAGGGGCGTCGGCCTTGCACTCGATCCAATTCATTTCCGCATCGATTTGTTCGTATTTTTCGCTCATTTCGGCTTTGAAAATGTTGGTGAATTGTGATATTTCGTTTGTCGTCTTATTTCTGGTCCATTTGCTTTAGTAGTTGAGTGATTGGATTTGAGTGATTGGAATCTGTTTGGCTATTGCGTAATTCCTTTGTGTGATGGAATTTGATGTCAATTTCGAATCTGGCAGACGAATTTTGTCGTTTGCCGGACCAATTGTGGCGTTTTGAGCTGCAAATGTGCTAAATCGTACTTACAAAACTCGTCGGTTCTTGCTTTTCATCAATCTCTTGCTCCACAGATCCAAAGGAGACGAGTAAAACGTCTTCCGTAAACAAACGACGAAACAAAAGTCACAAAAGAACAAAGGATGTGAACCCGAATCGGAAGCGCCATCTCCCGATATCTGTTGACAACTGTTCATTTTAAGGCAATATGTTGACGTCATATTTTATCGTTTCTTTCTTTAGCTTATCATTAATGCACACATCAGAAAATTAAGAACTAGTTCGATTGGAGTTTTATTGTCGAATTCGAGTTAAACTCGAAATATTAAATGGTGTTATATATTTTATTATGCAGATTGTAAAAACTAATGAGCCCTGGAAAATAACTGGCTACTTTGTTTGTAAATTTTGCCATTTTTAAATTATTTTCTATTTTCGAATCGACTAGTCGATTTTTTCATGGCATCGTATCGATTGTAGTCTATACTTCATTGGCGCGTTTTAATCCATGACCACCTCCAATAAAGATCAGTGTAAGGAAAAACTAATAAATGTTTGCCACTAGATGGGAGTGTGCACACTCTGTCAATTTACATTTATAATATACTAGTAGAACCCCGTTTTTCTTTTAGTTTTTAATAGTTGTATGGTTTTTTTAAAGTAAATAGTGTAATTGCA
>JAQFZU010000805.1:0-18800 GCA_034696185.1 Henia vesuviana | reverse complement strand
CTAAAACCAAGCCAAGACCAGCTGACTTAAAACCACTAAAACCTAGCTGGTTTTAATTTTCGAATGCACCTATTGATATTACAAAAATTCAAGTTTCTAACCCGAGTCCTTGCTTTCAAAATTTCAAATTATGATTATTTTAAAAAATAAATAAAAAAAACAATTAATTATCTGTTTAGAATTTAGTGTGTAATCTAATTGCGCTACATTAGATAACAAGTCTCGAAACAAGATTTTTAAATCCAGTTAAAACATTAATAAACCATCTCATCCCCATAAGCCCTAAAACCAAAAAAAACAAATCGAATATAAAACTGGATTCGTATTTACTTAGCATTAAAAAAACTGTCTGAAAGTTAAATTTGATATTTGTCCAAACGAAATCATTTACTAGCAATGCTCACTAAAGTCCCTCGAGGCATGAAATTTCAAACTCTTGAAAAACAGAAAAAAATTCTTAGTAGACTAAAGCAGAAATCCAACATTTAATATATTTAATAATAATATTTTGACCATTATTGCTGGTTTTAAATATCCAATTTACGCAATTTCTTTTTAAAAAAATCATTCGACTTAAAACTTTAACCATTATTAAAGTTAAAAGTAAATAATTAAAAATTTATATTAAAGACCAAATCTTTTAAAGAAAAATTACATTTTAAAAAGGAAAGTGTATATAAATGTGTGTGTGGTGTAGTCTTAAAAATCGTTAGCTCTTTCGATTTCCAAGCTGGAGGTTCACTTGAATTTCAAGTATACTGAGTTTGTTGTGACGTTCGTTGCGCGCTTACCAAGTTTTCGTACGGATTTCTGATGCGAATAGACACCATCTGTGCAACGATGGCGGATTATGAAGACGGGCATCTAAGGAGGAGACAAGTCCAATCTCCAACACGACAACACTACTTTCATCCCAAGAGTTATTTTCCTCGCTTCTGCTCTACTTTGTGCTTACACAAGACTGAATTCTGATTACAAGCCCCAGGCACGGTAAACTCCACCATCACCAATAGTCCACCGATGCCCGTGACAGTTTTTGAAGAGGTGCGATGTAAAAGCAGATTCCACCAACAAAATGACATTCATGAAAAACAATGCATTTTTAACACCCGTGCAAAGCTCACAAGCATCTGTAAAGCGCATTTTCATTCAAATTTGGACTATCGTTTTATCAGTCGTGCAGTTTATTGTTCTTGGAATCAGATAAAATTACAAAAGACTCTATTTCTCTAACGGCGGATTGCGGAAGTTGAGAGATAAACCGTTAGGTCTGCTCTTGGCCGCAAGTCTGTTGCTATCGCGTCAACATCTATGAGTACTTGCTAAAGAGATCAACATCCGTCAGCTTCTGGGCTGCTGAGCAGAAGAAGCAATTACCAAGCCGGGTTCTCGTTCACGAGTGGTGGCCGCCAACTCCCAAAGCCGGGTACGAAGCCGCGTTTCCTCAAAATGCATCAGCGGCCACTGGCTTAGAACTTTTGCATAATGGCCCAACCATGCATATAATTTACTCGCCAGCCAAAAGCAACACCAGTGAGATGTTAGGGCGCTCGGTATACACCAATTATTCGCAAAACACTGACAAAGGTTTCAGCCTCTGCCCTCCATTCTAACTATTTACTATTGCGTCGCATCCAAATTGATGCATCTCTAGCGAAATCGTCGTCCACTGGAGTTAAAAGTTTAAATTCTCCCATTCAGAGTTTTATGCAAATCCCTAAAAACCGTCGTAAAAATGTCTGATAAACTGACTCGGCTGTTTATGTTTAAAACATAAATATATGGATCCAGTTAATTACTCGAAAAATTAAAGAAATTCTAATTATGAATTATTAAATTTAGTTATAATATATCGAACAATTAGTAACTGTAGAACATTTAAATAATATTTTGTATAAATTTGATAAATTTTTACATTTTATGATTAATAAAATTATCTAATTTGTAATAAAAAGATTTTTAGATTTACGTTTTGCTTTTTTAACTGTAATGAGTGTCTTTTAGTTTTATACCAGTCGTATTTAAGACCCCTGGAAATTATTACTATCATATGACTTTCTTTTGAATTAATGATGTAATAAAAAATTTTTCCTTTTTTAAAGCATATTTTTAATGTCATGTTTTATTTATTAAAACAAATGATTGCGAATTCAAATCAGTCACATTAATTTATACTTTAAGCAGAAATAAATAGCTGGAGAAATCCATAGAAGAGTAATTTCAATAAAAATCAGAGTTAGTAGAAGAATCCACTTTAATTACTGTACTCTTTAACCGTTGGAGCTTTAGATAGATTGTTAGACAAGCTGATGTTGTGGACAACTCCTCTAGTTGATAGGTCGCTCCTAATGAGAATCAAGAAGCTCAAGACATGCACAGCTCAATACTTTTCCGCATTAATTAAAGGTTCTCTCGTAGACATCAAAGAGAGAAAATCGTCGCTCTCTTTGGAGCCTTGACTCGACCTTTTTACAACTTCCTCGGCCAAACCAAGAACCATTTGCAAAACTGCCCTCTTCACCTCTGCTTCCTAATCTAAACCTCTTGATCAACGCAGTGTGAAATTTTCCATCGAATTACCATTGGCTTTTCACAGGCAAAACTCTATGTTAATTACGTTACTCGAAAATTTAAAAGTTGAGATTCCCCAAACACTTTAGGTCTCATTCGATGTGCGAGTTGCTTAATTGCAGCGGCGCACACTGACTTAAGTTAGGAGCCGGTGACGCCTGTCAAAGAAGTCTCTGAGTTGTAAGAAAAAAAACCAAAGGCGACAGAGGAGAAACAGAGAAAGAGGGATGGTGGGAAGGGGTTTTCTATGACAAGCATCTCTTATAATGGACTGCAATTGGCTCTTCCTCTCCATACACACTCACATCAGCTAATGGGCAAAACGTGCCAAGTAGAGCTTTTCTGTCTTCCCAAACATTAATTGGGATATGGAAGCGAAGTTGCTTTCTTTCAAAGAGGTTTCCAACCTCACTGACAGCACAAAAAAAATCAATTAGGACATTAAGAAACGAAGTAGTTTTCAATCAAGTTGCTGTTCAACATTTTGAACACTTCACAAGTCTCACTCGATGATAAATTAATTTTCAAGTCTATCAATTCTTTTTAAGAATCTATTATTGCTTTTAATTCGAGGTATTTTTGTAATTTCCTTTTAGTTTATACCGCAAAGAGAAAAGCAGAGCAAAGAAAAAAATACAAAAAAATGTTAAAAAAAGATGTTCGACTCAGTTACGAATCTTTTATTTTTTTGTCGCTGTCTTTGATGTTTCCTTTCTGTCCATTTCCAGTAGCAATTACACTTATTGTGCTGGTTCTTTTTGCGGTTCAGTTCTTGACCAATCAAATTCATTCTTACACGTCATATACTCAAACTCTCTTGACAAATTACAGCGTCTAATTCACTCTGGAATATCTTGCACGAGCTCACGCAACGGAAGCTCGATGTGTGAAGAGTGAAGGGAAGCGACATTGTCTCTAATTACACCATCCATGGGGAAAACGGGATTGCATCAGACTCCCCGCCAAGTCTACCATCAGCCAAGATAAAAGAAGTCGTAGGAACCCAATCCAAATCAAATTCATTGAAGACCGCTACTAACAAAATTACACAACTGAATTTCTTTTTCTACTTTTTTTTCCTTCGTTTCTCACTTCCTTCGAGCTTCTTTGCTTTCAATTTAGCTAGAATTTGAAAGTGAAATCTCTAACAATTTTCAAACTTCCCCTGCAGAGTTAGGAGACCACAATGTATCTGTAGCGAGATTACCTAGGCTTTCATTTCGTGTGCGCGCATATACAAATACAGAGAAATTGAGTAGCGAATAATAGAAGAAGAAGATTAAGCCATGTGAGGTATAGTGTATAACAAAATAAAAAATAAAGGAAGAGGCAAAACCATCCTACATCAAATTCATATGGGAAATCAATTCCTCTTTGTAAAACTTATTCAATTTGACCATCATCTAAAAAGACTGCGCCGATGACATTTGCGCCAAAAGTTCTTGCATTGCGTCTAGAAGAAAGTGCATTATTAAATTTTCCTTATACAATTTTTATTACTCAATTTTGAATTTTATGAAATTTTTAGCGGTAATTAATTGTAGACAAAATTTATATTTTTTTCGCGTAAAAATTATCAATAAATATTCCATATAAAATCCCCAATTGCTTTTTTTCGCAATAAGTTAAATAAAATGTTAAAAGTTTTATATTTAGATATTAGAATCGCGAGCACAAATTATACGAGTTAATTAATTTAAAAAAAAAGTTTTAAAAGAATTCTCAGGAGTGCACTATAGAACTTTAGAATAATCTTAGTCCAAATTGAAATCCCCAAGTTTCTCAATAGCAATTTTTGCGCCATTTTCCTGGTTTCAGGGCGGCTCGTCAAATTGATGATAACGAATAAAAATTTTGAGAAAAACGAGTAGAAATTTTTGGCAGCAGCCATTGTCCAAAATAGAGGAAATGGGAGAAGAGAGAGAAAGAGAAAAGTAGCTGCTGATTAAACGGCCAGCTCATAAAGCCGCGCGAATTAAGTCAATTAAAATGTGAAATCTGTTTAAAGAAGGCGAGAGTTGGCACACACACGCTGGATAATAGGATGATATCCTGATGCGAATGCAATTACTTGTAACCAGCTGTGAAAAAGACCATTTCGTGAAGAGAATCCCAAGCTACACGATAAGACGAGCACGAGAAATGGCAGTGGGGCAACTCACTCCATATAAATGCAAATTCTTCTCTTTTCCCCTTTCTCCCAATGACATCTGTAAGAGTCACGCAGCAAACTGCCTTTTTCCTTCGTCACACTCCCGTGCACAATAAAACACTCTTCTTTACTTAAAACTCCGTACTCGATTCGCCTAAGAATCATTTTTAGTGTCTGTACCCCCCCTTTCACTTCATTTTTTTCATCCTAACTAAATCGTTGGGTAATCTGATTACTGCATATACTGTGCAGGTTAAATACGTAAACAATGGTATAATTAATTGCGTAATATATAATTTTTCTCTATAAAGTGATTACAAAATTAATTAATTTAAAAATAACATTTTTGTTCTGCAGCTAAACTTTATTAAAGCTCAAATGTTTTGATTTTAGCAAAGAAATATTATTACAGTAGTTACTTTTCCCGAAAAGAGTGGATCCAATGGAAATAAACTCAACAGTAACTATAACTACTGTATACAACAAACATTACCAGCGAGATTAAATGTGAGATGAATAATCCAACATCTTAAAGTAAGCTCTATATAGTAAAGGATTAGCAGGTTTATGCGAATTTATTCCATTAAACGAAGCTGTAACATGTCCGCGAAGATTTTTGAGTTTAAAATAGAACAATCCTGAGGCCTTAAACTACAAAGTAATTATTTCTTTAAATTCTATTTTAAATAGTAAAATAAATTACATTTAAAATAAAAATAAAATTTGTATAAACTTAACAATGTCCGTCGTATCAACAACAATAATAAATTTCACTTGTAATAAACTATGCAATTTCCAACATGTCAACAAACAATATAAAATTTTACAATTTAAAAAATAACTTAGTAAAATATTAATTTCGTTATTCTGCTGACAGAATGAATTTAAATCCTATCCTATTTCAATTTTTAAAAATAAAAGCCGAATGACGTTGATTTATGCATACCAAATAAAAACAAATCTTTTTCGACAGACCCGGTATTTCCTCTCATTTCAATTTTTTTTCCACTTCTTTTATTTCCAGAATCACTTGTGAAACTTTTCTTGCCACAATCTCAATTCCCAGGAGTGAAACTTTGCCACACATTCACTCACTATATAAAACGACCTAAAGCGAATCATCAAATACATTTCACTCAGGTACATTGAATTAAAGTTATAATAAATCCCTTCTAACTGTGTAATATCTCTATAACACGCAACACTTAACGCGCACATAATAAAAACATATTAAAACTAACGATCACTTAAGCCTAAAATAAAAATCAAATCTTCCATTCCTCATACGCTTATAAAATATTATTTTATCCGATACAATATATCCCAAACCCAAATCTAACGTCAATAAAAATAAATGATCAAATATAAAAGTTAATTAAATTGAGCTCCAAAGTAAACATACTTTTCATATTTTATCAACATTGCCCAAAGCTTTGTAATAACCTTTAATAATCTGAAAATGTTTTTTCTGCTATTCCACCAACCTTAACCGATCATCTCTTTACGTTGAACCTTTTTTTTTTCCCTACTTGAATAAACATAAAACCAAATGGAAACTTACCAGAAAAAATTGAAATCAAATATTAATACAATGTTGTAATAGCAAATGAAGTTTAAAGTCACATTATTTACAGTAAAAGAAAAAGGCTACGAGTATATTTAGGACAACGAGTGCTTTTCGAAGACAAATGGTTGAGTCTTGACAAAACCTCAATGACTAGGCCTGAGAAATGTTGTCGAAATGCTATTGCTATGCAGACCACCACTGCCTGACTATTCATCCGGATACAAGTGTCCAATAGTGCATCGATCTGCCTGTGGTTCCAGGCTTTTCCTTCCCAAGAACTTTGGGAAAGTATTGGCGCCATCTGCCAGTGATGAATTTAATTTTCTATTCGTGGCAACTTAAGTATGAAGACAAATGTTGGGTTCGCTAAGCCACGTTGGTCACGCAACCATTTCAATTTCGTTTCGAGAGAAAAGGAAAGGAAAGGAAGGCAAAGTTTGAATCCTCCACACCCATATTCAAGGGCTGGTCAGCACGAAATTCCCACAAGACCCTTCCATACGTTGTGGACACATTGAAATTCAGGTCCCCGATTCTCAAATCGAGTTTAGTTCTCTCTCTTGAATTAGAAAGCTCAACCCTCGTTAATTCCATTTATAACACTCCCTGCCCATGGGCAAACCCATATTCAACTTCAAGGCAATAATGTTACTTTTCAACACTTTGTTACATTTCACCTTCAGTTGTCAATAAAAAGAAAAATTTCCAATACAAAATACTCTTTCGTAACAAGGAAGTTTATATTCATTATAAAAATAGTAATTATTATTTTTATAGCTGAATTATAATGTATTCATAATGTTATAAAATTTAGAAAATTGCTTATAATTTCGTGAACCGAGTTGTAAATAGAGATTTGCAACTTTTATATGTATCGATAACGAAGCTCTTCTTATTCTTACAGTATTCAGTGAATGCCATTTAAAGTTCAATATAAAATCCGATTTCCTGGATTTTGTCCATTTTCTTCACTTTCAATTTTCAATCAATAAAACATAATTGTAATAATATTTTGATTTTGAACTCTGAATGCATGTGATTTGTATTAAATGATTTAGTAGAAATAACAATGCTGATTAAGTTATGGAATTTGTGTATTGACAAATCCACTGAAACTTCAAATTCGATTTTCCAAACGAATAAATGTCAATATATATCTAACTCCTATTAGATAATTAATATTATTTAATTCCCTCATTTCCATATGCATTTTATAGTCTTAATTAATATCTATAAAATCTTAATAATAAAATTCAAATACTTGTTTTCAGTTCTTATTGAAATGACTATGAATAACTCAAAACTTAAACGAATTTCCAATGAATGTCAAAGAAGTCTCATCTCTATTCCTTGGCACCGATAATGAAAAAAAGAATTCAAATATTCAACAAGAGAATGTGAAGATATTTTATTATCGAATATTTGTATCGCATAAGAAATCTTTCTTTTTCCCCAAACAAGAAAAAAAAACTCAATTTCATGCAAATAATACCAATAACCTAATTCCACGGACACTTTCAACCATTAAAGATTTAAATTCAAATCGAGAAAATAGCTATTCAGTTTGAAGAACGCAATTATCAGTAAAGGAAGTTGAGTAAAATTTCTAGGAAAGCCATTTAATGAGCAAAGGTCAACTAAAAGCGGGCACTCGTAGCACATTGCGTTATTATACAACATTGTAGGACATTTCACGCTAAATTTAGACTTAAATTTAGATGTGTCCACTCGCTCTGTCAATAGATAAGCGAAGAGAAACAACTCACCAACCGACAAGTTGAACGTGAAATTACCATAAAACGAGTGGAGTAAGTCGAGTGAATGACACGAAATGCGACAGCAGGAATAAGCCACTCACCACCATCGAAACCGGTAGAAACCGATGGCCACGCCTGATAAATAAAACTCTTTTATCTGCTCGTGATCCATCCGATCCGATAATTCAAGCATTTGCTCACTGCATTAATGCGAGGTCTAAAGGTTAAAATTTAACGATCACCGAACTGAGTTAGATCGGATTATAAGCCCCGAGCACGTCGGATCTTAACTATTAAAAGACACCAATAAAAGGTGCTAAAGAGGTCACAATTCGCATTCCCTCAACACCATTCGCCTAGACAAGTTAACTTTCCTAAAAATGTAGTGGGAAAAATGCAATGATAATAATAATAAAGGGATAAAAATAACGACTCACCGTCATAATCTACGAGCTGAGGGATTCTCGTTTCGGGACAATTTTATTGCGAACCACTTTTCAGCCAATATCCAAAGGTTGGCGACGAGGGATGGCACCGAGCACCAATTGTATTGCCGATAGCGCTGGGGATGCGTGCCTTATCGTAACTCAGCGAGACTTAGATTCTATTTTCATCCCGTGAAATTTACTATTGGAGACAATACCCAACGATTTCCTTATAAAATATGCAAAATTCATAAACATCAGTTTTGCTATTTCGATAATAAAAGAATTCTTATTTATAAATTACTCCAATTTCACATTATTTGGTAAACAAAAAAAAAACAAAATTGTTGACTTTGCACACGGAATCAGTGTGTACATTTGCCAATACCTTTGTAATTAGGCCTTGGGGTTTGGGGATTTGAACGTAAGCACCATAAGATGTGTACATGTTTCATGTGCAAAGTGTACTTTGATATTATTAGATGCGAGTCACTTGGTGTTATACTTAAAGTTGGCACTTTCATTTAAATTGCATTACCGCATCGAAGCTAAATACTTTTGTCAAATTTTCGCCACAATAACAATACGTAAAGAGGAACAAGACTTTTCCATTTTTGTTATACAATAAACATTTTTTTTTAAAAAGTTTGACTACGAATGATAATTAACCATTAGACTAATCAAAGAATAGTTGTGAAGAGAATTTGGAAAACTTTTCAATCACTGTAATGAAAATGAAATAAATTTAAAATTTAAATTTTAAAGGTTCTCTAATTGGTTCGGTTGTACAAAGTGGAGAGAAAGGGGTGAGTGAGAGTGTACAAATGGTCAGTCACGGACTAATTGCTATTGATGGCGATGCTTCAAAATGAGATAATTGTCGACTCTGGCAAATTACACGCCTGATGACAGTTGGGGCTTGCATGGCCAAGCAAATGCGGCGTATTGCAATGACACAATAGGTTACATTAGCGCGCTCATTTATCAACTAACTATTGAGCATGACGAAACACAACTAGGTGCAACGTCATCTCAAGGGAGAACATCAAAACAAGACATAACTTGCGATTTACTTAAAAAGTAGAAAAAGGAAAAAAGTTTCTCTCTCTTCAAAATTCAATTTTCTCTTCTATTAGAGTAGGGGAGGAAAACTTTTGTCTGCATTAAGTGAAAAGACAAGGACTTTATCCCTCGAGCTGCTATGGCATCATTAAGAAAATTTGCATCTTATCAACGGAAACAAGCAAAGCTGGTTATGTGATCAAGAATAAGCTAGTCCGAGTAATCACTAGTACAAAATCCACCGATCCGTGTGCTTCCATTTTCCAATCAATTTAACTGAAAAAATTGCAATTTACACTTCGTTTGCTTTGTCCTTTGTTTCATTACTATGAACCAAATGCAGTCACGCAACTAAATGAGAAAAATTTGCAAAATTTAACCAAAACGTTTTTTCCTTACGCGTTGTCATTTATTCTCTATTTCATCATTTTATTTAAAAAATATTTAAATGAAAATTTTAAATAATTAATTCAATGAAAAGTTATTCGAAATGAAAACAACGAGTTTCGTAGAACGAGCACCAGGTGTTTCCCATGCAAGATTCTCAAAGCTGGTTTTAAAGATGGCGGAATGTAATAAACAAACTAATTAGACACCAAGTGCACTTAATGTTTCAAATATTCAACTGAAAATGCGATTTGCACTTGCGCAACTATAAACTTATAGTCTCCTTTTCCCATGGCAGAGGGCGAAAACGAAGGTGTTAAAAGTTAGTAACAGATGGACATGAAGAACTTAAAATTAGTTTTAAAACCTAAACTTTCATAGTTCTTAAAATTAAAATTTTTCTTGCTTTTTCAGTGCAAAAGGGCAAACGATGTATGCAAAAGAAAAATAAGTTTAAAAAAAAAATAAGCGTGAACTCTGGGTAACTTTTTGTTTTGTGTTATTAAAGACTAGACCATTGCGACTGCGCAATAATAAAACTAGAGAAAGTGGGATTTTAATTCCCTCCACTTTTCATTATGAACGGACGGCGGGAAAACACAGGAAATTAAAGCGCTAAACAAAAGCGAGAGTACGGCAAAGTGAATGTGACAGGTGGGCGATGACCCGCAGAGACAAAACACAAAACTCGACTCGCTCTGTGAAAATAAAACCAGGAAATTGGGATAGCAATTTCACATTCTGCAATTTATTCACCAATTTCCATTTGTCAAATTAAATGACCAGCATTCAACGGTCTATGCAAACTTAGTTCACATTACAAAAGAAGAAATGAAACTTTCTCTATTTAGTGTTCGCAATTCACAGAAGGTTTTAAGTAAACTCCATTTAACACCCATACGTTAAATTTTAGTTAAACTCGAGTTAGCGCTAACTGATATTGATGAAACCCATCCCGAGTACTATACCTACAAAAATAAATAAATTATAAAAAAATGCAAAAAAAAAAAAAAATATTTATGTCTTTACTTCATAAAAACCAAGAGATAAATCGCAATTCTTTTTCTGAGAAAAGTTAGAGCAAAGAAAAATTTGCAAACAGGTCGTAGTAAATTTAAGTTGCAGCGACGACCAAGTTGTCAAAATGCAAAAGAGTGAAAAAAGGAGTGTTTGTTCAGCGATCTGCACTTCACCAGGTTCAAATTTAGTAGGCAGCTCCACACACCCTGAGTTCTTGAGCAAACAGCGTTTATGCAGTTTTAAAGTGCATTTCAAACTTCACTCCATCTACTCAGCTGGAAACGGATGCCAACACCAAATAACATCGCTGCACACTTTTCACCGCTTCTACTTCTTCTTCTTTTGAAATTTGCATATGGTCAATTCTAATTCTTTACCAGCCTTAAACCATAAAGAAGATTCTACGGCATCGATATATCGCAAGTTTACTCCTTTACAAAATCAAAGTAGAAAACCAGACATAAAAAGCAACGAAAGAATACAATTGAGCCGTAATTTGCCGTAAGTGTCAAAGGCAATACCAATACCAACAGAAAGAATAATAATAAAAAAAGAATAAGTGATTTGGTGAAAAGAGGGCACATACGTGCGAGTGGCAGCCACGACTGTGATATGCAACCCAGTAGCTTTGATCTTTTACGCGCCTTTTATCAGTATACCGTAATAGCTTGGCACGATAAAACGGTGCTCCATTGGGTGATATCGTGTTGTGCCGAATGGAAAACGGTTGCTGTTTTTGTCTCCTGCTGCTTGCCACACAGTGTAAAGTCGGTCTTTTATTGGTGGAAAAAATGATTGGTTTGGTTCATAGCGAATAAAATAAAAAGCAAAAATGTGGCATAACGTATATGTGTATATAAGTAGATGCATTTTCTTTAGATTCCAGCAACGATGAGTCTTTGTAAAATGTGCTTTTACGATAAATATATTGACTTGCACTGGGGTGATTGTGGCAGCCATCGACGCAGTTATGCCGCCCCCGCATTATGGCACCCGCCCTGCTGGAAGTGATGCATTTAAATGTCCTTTCGCCATGCACCATGTGGAGCAACTCGTAAAACGACAACTCCTTTACTATCGTCGATTCTCTTCCTTTCGTGTCACTTTTTAATATCGTAAATGAAAAGTCGCAATTAAAATTTACGACCTCCAGTTTTCATTTGCAATATTTTTTATTATTTTTATTTTAAAAATCATTTTTCGATCGATGCTAAACTAAGCAATCAAAACTCTTTGTTTCGCTCTTTCAATTACCCTCTCCATGCAACCCCACCGCATTACCCTAATGACGACTATATATTTCCACGATGCGAGAAATAAATGTCTCGAGTTCCACCCTCGTGGCTACATGGGCAGAGCCGTGTAATTACGGGGCTCTTGCGACATGTGTTAGTAATCCACCTCAAAACAATTGAGGAAGTGACTCGACCCACAATTACGTCATCTCTTATAAATTAAGAAAGCGAAAGAAAACGTCTCTCGATTAATTCCCTACACACCACTGCGAGAGAAAAGCCTTTTTTATATTTAGGGTAAATAAAAGAGGCAATTTTAAAACCTTCTTAAATGTTGATGAGGATGTCCGTTCTTCATCTTTCGTTGCTGTGACAACCCGATGACGCAATCAACGCTCGACTGATTGAAATGGTCCCACCGTGTTAGGCATTCGGCGGAAATTAATTACTGAATTTACTGATTCTATTCACCAATTCACGCACACACACACAGGTGTGCACAATTCCGTTTTCTCCGGTTTCTCCCGAAGTGGAAGGGTTAAGTGAAGATGGAAGCGGTCGTCCTTGGAAATTGTTAGACGATGAACTCGTTCTGGTGCTTGTAATCAGCGAGGTGATTACAGTTGCGAGCCGAGAGAAAAAAATAAAAGATGCGTAACGGAATTATCGAAGCCCAATTGAACTCCGGCGGCAAAATGTCTTTATCAGATTTCCAAGGCGAAATCCGATGCGCACGCGCATGCAGGATCAAAAAATATTTTCAAAGGCGATTACACAAAAGCTGATTATTGCTTTGTAAATTATAAAAAAAAATTTATTTGGAATACTTTAATAAAATATAAAAAAAAAAATTAAAAATTGTTACCGCGTGTGAGAAAACGATTGAAAATGACAAGTTGCGTCGTTGTTAGACATTTCCATTAGTTTTTTTTCTATTTATAGAAAATCCGGATATACTAGAAACTAGTAAAAAAAAAGGGGGGAAAAGCAATTGCCAAGAGTGAGGAAAAAATACCCTAGCGTATATCTAGCACTGATGTGTTCATTACGTGGCTCCGAGAAGTGTCACAAAGCGTTTCCAGCAGAGCAATTAAGGAGGTGGTCCACGCCAATTCTCTGGTGGTTTACCTGGACACAAGTCTCCTAAATAATGCATCTAGGCGCCATTACTGTTCTACTTTGCCCAAGGGATATCGGCCTGACAGCTACGAATGAAAACGATATAAAATTTTTACAAAGCTATAACGATTTTTCAAACCTTTTCTACAAATAGGTTATTTGTTGTCTGGAAAAATTTTTATAATTTATTTGTTTTTAAATATTTTTTGATTTTTATCTCTTTCGTTGCATGTCAATTAAATTACCTTTCAAACGTATTTTGTTTTGTCTTTCTCGCGTGTAAGTGTAAACAACTCAAATTTATTAACAAGTTTAAATCTTCAAATGTCAACAGAAAACTCTTAATTTTTATTTACTTAATTTCCATTTTTATTTTACTATAGACTTTTGCAGTTGTTTATTAAGTTATACGTTGATGGCTTTTTTAAGTTTTTATTTTTAAAATATAAATTCCTTTTAAACCTATCAAAACAACTTTTTACGCGAATTTCTTTTCCGCTTTGAAACGTCTAAACTTGAGCCATTTTCTTTTTACATTCAAACAAATTTGCCATTTGCTAAAAAATGCTATATAAAAAAAAAATATAAAAAAGAGACGACAAGCAAATTACTCGGAAGTACACAAAGAGAAATGTACAACGAGTGGACCGTGTGTAGGGCACCGACGCGATACAAAGCTTCGAACAAACCGAGTCGTGCACGGACCATTTCTTTTATATAGCCAGAAGCCAACTTGTCAGTCTGAGTAAATAACATTATCTTGTCTCTTGCAACTCGCCTTCTTCCGCTTGATTTGACCTGCAACTGGAACGCAACAACTGACAAACCGCCCTGTCACTATACGAAAAAGAGACTTTTCACCTGCCACCAAAACCCGTTAATACGTCATCGGTTGAAATCAATTTGTAAATTTCTCCCTCTTTTCACACACGCAGCATTGACATTGCCTAGTGGCAGATTGCACTTCAAATTACTTGCAAGTCATCCAAGACTCGTTAAGAATTCAGTTGCCGACACATTTAGTAATTACTCCTTGTCAAATCTCTTAATGCCTCGCAACAAATTTCAATTGAAGCAAATGAATGTTTTAGATCGAGTCTTTCGAGAGCTCGTTTCGAATCTTTGATTTGCGATTGTGTACTAAAGTTTAACATATGCAATTGCACAATTGTCCACTCATCATTTACATATTTCCATTAAAATCGTCACATTTGATTAGCAACTTGAACTTTTTTCCGAACAAATGTGTTTTAAATGCTAAAAATATTTCTCTGATTCAAATATTTATCCCTAAAAGTTAAATATCAGATAGTAATAAGAATATTTCTAATCTTTTATTAATATTTTATTTATATACTTTTTATAAAATAAATTAAGCAAGCCGTATTCTCGGAATTTGATTTGCTACAAATCTTATTAATTCCAGATTTAAAGGATGTTAATACCTACTAAAAGCATTCGTAATTAAATCACATCTCAATGCACGTAATACGAATAAGCTGCGCGTGCGCTGTCTATATAATGTATGTAAACCATAACAGCATTAACTCAATTTAATGTTCGGTGCCCACGAATAAAAATCCTTGGATCGCACTGGCTTTCGATTGTTATTATTAAACCCGACTTTGAAGAGGAAAAAAATCCCTTTCGAGAAAAATTTTGATTAAAACCAACAACATTTTCAAAACACCCCGAGTGAACCCGCAGTCTTTCTCACCCCCTGATGATTAAAAAAGAAGAAAAATCAATCAGAAAATTCACACATTTTTTTCATTTGCTTTTTAGAGAAATCTTATTTACTTTGATGCACAAAAGATGCCCTGTTGATGACAGCTACAAGGTCTGTTAATAACCAGAGAAAAGGTTTTTAAAGATTAAAACCGAATCCCCCGAGGAGAGGATTTGCAAGCCATTTTCCATCGGTAGTATAGAGTAGGCGGGAGGCGAGGATTGATGCGGCCATTGTGGATGACAAAAGCCCCGCAGATGGACTGGAGACGCCATCAACCAACACCTAATGGATTAGAGCTAAAGCGAGATCTCGACTCGCCTCTCTTAATGGCGCTCTTCGCCTCCAGACACCACGAGTAGTAGTGACAATATCTAACTTTTAACTTTCTTTCATTTCATTAACTGATTTTTCCAACAGAGTATAAATTTTATACTCAGCTTCTTAACGAAATTAATTCTTCAACAATTCTGAGCTCTTGTTGACGTGAATCACGGTTTACGCACTTTGCCATCCATTCAACTGCTATAATTATCGGACCCCTCCAAACTGCTCTGAACGAGCAAACGGGATTAACTTTACAACGAGAGAGATACTGGCCACTATATAGACTCGACAACAATGTAAACAAAATGGAAGGAGAAGTTAATTCGAAAAGTCTTTTGTTGTGCCCACTCGAAAATCTCACTCGATTTACTCTCATTCTCCTAATTTCTGACTTTATTAATTGCCTATTAATTAAATGACTGCGCAAAATTCCATGTGAAAAAAGAAAGAAATGTTATTGCATTTCTACCAATTCCTAATCTTTTTCTCTCGCAAGTTTTAACTCCGTAATGAGCTGCAATTTATCCTCATTTTGCTCACAAACTTTAAAGATAAAACTAATATTCACTCGCATTTCGGCTTCATTTTTCCCTAAATCCCAAAAGAACTTTTATGTACTAAAAAAGTCGCGAATTTTTATTTATTTATTTTGGAGTTTAAAGCCTATAATCGAGTAGTTATGCCAATCTCATAATAAAAACAACACTGAGGTAATCTACATAATGTGCACGAACTCTGAATATGAATGAAAACATAAACAAATTTATGCACACATGAGATCGGCAATTAATTTGCAACAGACTGGCAGTATGGGAGGAGAAAGAGGCGACTTCAATGCCTGTTAATGAGGTTGTTACCGTTGCTGCCAGTTTGATGCAGGTGTAAACCACCCGAGTTTGTGAGATCAACGGAGTGCCATGGGAAATCTTCCACCCCACATCAGAGACGAATGTTGTTCTAACAGTGAGAGGGAACCGGGTTAATGAAGTTGTGACATGCAGTTGTGGCACCGAATGATTCAGCAACAGTCAACATACCAATCAATGCCCATCGCAAATCTCGCCTTCACAAACAGACCTAAAAGTCAAGTACTTTTAAACAAAAAAATATTCGTCAAATCGATATAATCTATCATTAAAAACTATATTCAGTTACTTGAGAGGTAATGCAATATTAAAATTCTTCTTTGTCAACAGCTGAATAAGATGTAATTAAATGTTAAGAGCAATAATAACAATTCCCCAAACAATTTAAAGTGCTGTTTATTTATTTAAAATCAAAGACGAGTACAATGGACTTTTCCAATTTGATGATGAAAATCAGTTTAGCGAACCAATTATTTGGTAAGTTTTAAGTGAAAGAAATAAACATGTCTGTAGATTTTTAAGAATTGTATCATTGCAATAAAAATTGTAAGTTGTATGAACTCTTGAATTAAAAATAGCAGGACATTTATGAGCCCTTTTGTGCAACGTTTCAATTGTTAGTTCGAGTAACGGAGTAATCTGACCGCATTAAACCAGAATGCCATACTATCCTATATGTATTTGAGCTATATGAAACTGGCGACAGATACGAGGATTTAGGTTGCGGCTTATTAGCTGGATTAAATGTGCAAATTTTAAACATATATCCCGCTTCAAGCTCCGCGTGTTTCGCACAATTCTACACTCCCACACACAGCACACACACGTCTAGAGATCTAAATGTAAACCGAAATATTAAATCATCAGTTAGTTACGTTGACAACCAACAATTCCAACTACAATACTCTTTAAACTTTAATTTAAAAACTCAAACCACTTGTAATAAAATAGTGTTTAATACTAAACAAACGCCCATAATTAAATAACAAAATAGAGTTATAAGCCATTCAAACATGTACAAATACATTAATAATTCTAACTGTTAGTACAGAGCTATCATTCTACTCATTTTTATTACACGCTGCTACTTAAAGCGATCTACTTTAATAAAAAATCAACATTGATAAGAAAAATTTCTACAATATAATTTTAATTAAACAATAAAAGCAAACGGAGCTTCCTATAGTCTTTATTGGTATGACTTTAAAAGTTTTAAGTCCAATAAAATCCATGGTTAAGTAAACATTAGAAACTAAACCCTTATTGAAAATATTTTCCTAGTTTCATTGTCCAGTAAATTGTCAAGTAGAACAGAAAATTAATGCATTGTCAATAAATGCGAAGAAAGCATGCAACCTATTGCACAATGTGCAAAAATCGTGCGTGCGATAAATCAGACTAGTTTGACACTAACATTGAACTATATGGAAAAAGTCCTTTCGCCAATCCTGCAAAAATCAATCAGTATCTGAGCTGTCAGACATAATACTCAACCAATTTCTTCAGAATTTTAGTTTGACGTTCACAATTCTTCGAGGGCATTTTTTTCAAAAGTAAAATAAAAAGTAATGGATTTTCAAAAGTTAAGATTAAAAGAAAACATTCAAAATTAATCACGCGCTCACTGGTGCAATTAGTATTATTTCAATAAAAGAATAAATAAATGATTTTTTTTCTCACTCAAAAAATTAAACTGCAATTTTCAATTTTTTTTTTATTTCTAAAATTCGACATTAAATTCTCAGTATTTCCATCTTTTATAACAAATTACTAAAGTTGACGTATCAAATGAATTTATCTGTCTGTTCGCTTCAACGGAAATCCGATACCATATCACAAATGATATGAAAGCAATAGGCACTCTTCAATTGACAAAAATTTATTAACTGGTAGATAAATAGTTAAATATATGGCCATGGCCTTTAACCCATGGATTTTCAATCGCATTGATTGTATTGATTTACTATAGATCCAATTAGTTGTTCAAAGTTTTCAACATACATTTAATCCACTATTAAACTTTTTAATCAATTAATTATAAAATCAAACTTTAAAATAGAGTTTCTAATTTATCAATCTCTAAAAACCGTTTTCAACACGTATTGTATGGCAATAATAAAAAATATTTTTGATCGACTACATAAATGTAAATTCAGATTAAAACTATTAATACACCTTAAATTACAAAAATATTTTGCTTAGATTACATTAGTAAAAATTCATTAAAACCTGGTTTAGTTAATTTAAAAATAGCCCAAATTTGCCGGCTTTCGATAATAATAAATACACCTAGAGAAACCCAACATAAAATATCTTAACACACAATAGACAATATTTAACAATAGCTGCATTCAAAGCTCTTTACCTTATACGACTTTTACTAAAAGTCGTATAAGTCGCCTTTTAAATCGGCAATAACATCATATTTATGTTATTTCTTTTAAAATGCAATGCAATGTAAAATGCAATGTAAAATGTAAAATGCAATGCAATGTAAAATGAAGAAAATGCAAACGAGTGAATTTCTAAATGAGAATGTAGAAAGGTCAATGAAGATTACAGCGCTAACGAGAAAGAAATGAC
>JAQFZU010000804.1:0-18802 GCA_034696185.1 Henia vesuviana | reverse complement strand
CGAGGGACGACGAAGCAGCAACTGCGGCCATGGCCCGAGCAGCGGCGACGGCCGAGCAGTGGATGTCGGATCCGTCCCACGTGGGCGACGCCGAAACGGCGCCGCAGCGTTCCGACTTCGAGTCCAGTTTTTCTCGCGATTTGTCGCCGGAAACGAGCGGAATCTTTCGCGTGTCGTCGGCGCTTCGATCTTCGATTCAATTTCGCTCTGATCCCCGGCCTTAACCGCGGCTAATTTTTAGCAGCGGAAGGGGGACGGGTAAAGGCGGCGTACGTCGCGCCTTTTCCGGCATCACGATTCGCTGGATGGCGGCGGGCGCCGATGATGTCACTAACGCGGCGCAGTGTTCGATTGGCTGACGTGACGAAGCGCCGTCTCGGGAGGAGGGGCAGCGACGGCACCGGGACTGATTAGCGACCGCCCGCGCCAAACCACCCGACGTGCATCGCGGCGGCTGAAAGTGACGCGTGTGAGTTGGGGGGGCATTTGTGGGGGGTGGGGGAGGGGGGGAGAGAAAGAGAGATCACACGGGACACGTAAATTGATGGTTTTGTACGCAATTTTACGTTAGAAATTTTATTTTAACATTTTTTTTTACAAAGAAATGCGCATTTTTGCTTATTTACAACTTCCGGTTTATTTTTTCGCAAAATTTGGTTTTTTAACCCTTTTTAGGTGTAAATGGAGGTGATAACGAAATTTGGACTCGAAAAATGAACCGGAAATGATATTTTAGTGCCTCCGAGTAGCGCAATAATCGTAATTTCTAGAAAAATACCACTTCCGGATAATTAAAACAATATTTTAGTTAATTTTTAATTTTTCCCAACGCAAATAAACCGGAAGTAGTATTATAAATGCCTTAAAAAAATCGCTTTTCCAACCCCAATGTCCCTCCCCCCACCATCAACCAATTTCGTTAGGCCTAACAAACCAATTTCTTAGCGAACCGGAAACGATATTTTTAAATTTCATGAAAAATAATTGCGATCGAATGCCATTGGTTGTTTGTACCTGAAGAAATTTAAAAAAATTCTTTTTCTTAAGAGGAAAAAATCCTTCGGAGCTGTTGAGAGAGAGAAAGGGGGAGGGGAAAAGAGATTGAAAAGGCACGAGCCGAAATTGGAAAAAAAGATGGATGAAAGGAGTTTAATTTACTGAAATTTGGTTTCCCCATCTCTCTCTTTCCTTTTCTTTTTTTCCTTTTAAAGGAATGGAATGAGTGCGCCGTCGTCTCCATCAGCCAAGAATCCATTTGAGAAGCAAAGCGCCAAAGCCACCGAGGGGATCAGGCAGCGCTGACAGCGCCGAGGTGAGTTTGGGGGGTGTTGGGGGGAGGGAAAATAGAGAATTTTTCGTGTTAGTCACCAGTTGTCAAAACCAATGCCATGTTCAATTTTCGTTATATTTTTGACGGATTCGCATTTTTTTTTTATTTTGAAATTTTTTTTTTATTTAAAAAAATTGGAAATTTTCTGAATTTCGGAAATTTTTAATTTTTTGAAATTTTTTTTTTAATTTGAAAAATTTGGAAATTTTCGGAATTTTGGAAATTTTTAATTTTTTGGAATTTTTTTCATTTGAAATCCACAAAAAAAATTTTCCAAAAAAAAGAAAGAAAAAAAAATTCCATTTCAAAAAAACTCCCAAAAAATTCAATCAAAGCGAACCGTCGTAAACAAATTCCCCTTTTAACACAATTAAGTGTTGTTTACCCCCTCAGCACCAGTCAAATAATTCGTGAACGACTCAAATTTCTCTAATTTGTTTACATCGACGAATAAAATAGAGTAAAATTATATCTCGTAACAGCAAATTATGAATAAATCCCATTCGTATCATAAACAAGTAATAAAACAACATTCGTAGCTGAATCAACTCGTAAAACTCAATGCAAATGTATTAAAACATTCGTTTTCGATAAACTTTAGTCACTAATCGATTATAACTAAAATCGATACTTAAAAAAAAACCCTTTAAATCGAAAAGTCGATTTCCCTCGTTTTTCACGCGAGAATAAAAGAAAAAACGAAAATTTTCCTCATCGTTCAATCATTTGTCGTGTTTTCCTCCAACGCCGCGTTGCTAAATATAATGTAAATCATTAAATTATGTAAACAATTTCCATGTCTTGTTTTCCTCGTCGTTGTTGACAGCAGCCATTTTGGATTAACTAAAAATTCAAATACTTAAAAAAAAAATTTTTAATTTAAAAATACGAATAAATTATTCAAATGAGGGGAAAAAAATTTAAAATGTCAAAATTTGCATAAATTAATTTTAATTAATTTTAATGGCCAAAATAAAAAAAATAAAAATAATTCCCATAATTCTCAACACTTACTTAACTGTACATTCATCAAATCCCGCATAAAAACTTTGGATATCAGCAGACCAATCCTTTATACCCCCCACACCCACCCCCCGCCTATCCTTTCCTTTCTTTTTATGTTCTCTTCTTCTCCGCCCCCATCTGATGACTTCTCCACGCAACCCGCGATCCATTAGGCAAATGGCGCAGCATCAAATGACGGCCTTCCATTCTCTTAATCGAATTGCTCGAGACGCCGAAACCATCGCGAACCCCCTAAAAATGGCAGGAAAAAAAAATCGGATCCGCCATTGTTCGAATAAAAAAAAAAAATGAAGAAAAACAACATTTTTATTAGAAACAAATAAAAAAAAAATTTCATCCATCAAAGCGAGATTACAATTTTCTTAAGCACGAATTTATTCGGTTGCCATGACAATGTGTACGTCGCGATGCCATTGGCTGTTGTGTCGTGACTGATGTCGCGGCGAGGCTTATGGCGATGCGTTCTCGGTTTAAATGAATAAAATCGCCGAAAAATCGAATTAAATTTTATTATTTGAATTGGGGGGTAAGGGGGTTGATATATAGGGGTAGGGGGTTTTTTTGTTATTTTTTTTTATTTTTTTAAGAATGTTATGTGTGTGTGTTGAAGGTTTTTTTTATTGGTGTTATTATTTAAGGGGGAATTTGGTGGTGTTGTGCAGTGAAGTGAGCCGTTTGAGTGTGTGTTTCTACGTTTGCTGCCCCTGGAATTGCGGGGGGTGCGAATTGCGCGGATTTTTTTTCCGGGATTTTGAGGTTTGGTTTTTGGTGATTTTAGGGGTGGAGGGGAAGGTAGGGGGAGGGTGTGGTGTCGAATAAAAATGGCGTTTAATTTTGCATGTTTTTTTTTTTTAAATTTAATTAATTACATTTTGGTTGAAGAGTGAAATGATTTTTATTCGATTCCGACAATTCAAATTAAATTTGGTGTCAATTCCGACACCGAAAATTTTATGTTTTCATTCGATTCCGACAGAGAAAAAATTCATTCGAATTTCCGACACCGAAATTTCGATCCCTCAAACAATTCCGACAGAATAAAAATAATTTCCGACACCGAAATTTCGATTCTTCAAACAATTCCGACAGAATAAAAATAATTTCCGACATTATCGAACTCATTTCGACTAATTCTAACATTAAAAAAAATTTTTTTTCCTTCGACACCCGTAAAAAAATATTTTCCGACATTTTAAAAAAAAAATAATAAATTCGCATTTTGTCGAAAAATATTATCCGACACTCGATTCACTCACTCCCCCAACCCCTACCCCGGTCTCATGTGCAATAAATTCGGATTTAATTGCACTCGCGCACTAATCCCCGTTTGCTCGCAGCGAAACACAACGCCGAAACGCCAGATCGGCGCATTCGCCCGTCTAATCCCCGCCACTAATCCCCATCCACCACCATCCAAACTACGACGCATCAACTCGCAAAATAAATTTTCTAAAAAAATAAAAAAAATAAAAAAAAAAATATTCCGTTTCATCTTTTACAATTTCCAATGCTTCTCACACACATTTTCCATTTTTTTCGAATCACCTTTTCCCGTGACCGCACACATTCAATTCCCCGCCGACACTCGGCAATGGTCCCGCCGAGACCGTTTTGCCCGGCGCCGGGATTAGCGCGCAGATTGATTCGCGCCTGTCAAAGGTCCAAAATGGATGAAAAAAAATTTTTTTTTCGGTTGATGGAAGATGAGATCCGAGATTTTTTTTTTTGGGTGATAAAAATGGACACGTTTCGATATTTTTATTTTTTTTTATTTTTACTAAGGGAATATTGGAAAAACAATTTTGAGTCCGAGGTCGCGATGGGAATGGCCAAATCCTCGATGCGGCTTTGGCTACGCTCGTAAATAAGGTGTGGTTGCATTGAATGCGATGGAGGTGGGTTAAAGCTATGGAAAAGAGAGAGATTCGACTCACGTGTTATATCATGCGCTTTATCGAATGCAATTTACACCTTTTTTTTTTCTTTTAAAATTTATACTCAAATAAAGTCGATTAAATAATAAAATTTTTAAAATTTTAAATTTTAGGGTTAAGTGTAACTTACGGTTCAAAACTCACTTTCTGGGTAAAACGAAAATTCGTGGTTAAATATGACTTCCGGTTCAAAATAATACTTCCGGTGCAAAAAAAATTATTTTAAAAATTGCACTTCCGGTTTGTAATTTTTTTTGCTGCAACCGGAATTGATGATCTGAAATTTTTTTCAAAGTGAAAAAAATGGAAATTCCGGAATTTTCCGAATTGGGGGAAGGGAAAGGGGGATTTAAAGATGGCGTCCAAGAAAGTGGATTTATTAAAAAAAAATTTTTTTTGAAAATTTTTTTTTTTCTTTTTGAAAAATGAAATGAAAATGGAAAAATGCGAATGGAATTTGTCCGGTTGCGTCATGTTTTGTTGAGTGTTTTTTATTGGTCGCAAATGAAATCACGCTCGCATTCGTATTCAATTTGTCTGGTTTGCGCGGTTGGATGTCGATTGGGGGCGCATTTGCACTGATCTGTTGATGTATTTAGGCAATGTCTTTGAAAAGTCACTTATCCTCCCACGCACCTTGATTTAATAAGGGCTCCAAATGTAATTTCGTGTGGCGCGCCTCGCGAATTATTTACTAAGATAAACCGCGTGCGGATAAATTGATTTACTGCGTTCGCTCGGTCAAACGAGATGGACACTTTGTTCTAGAAAAATCATGTCGATCTAAAACCTTTTATTTGATCGATAAAATTTTTTTAAAAATCAATTTGCATTTTTATTATTTTTTTCGGTTTTATCCTTCGTTCGTTTTAATTATCACTATTTCATACGTCATTAGTTATTTATGATTTTTTCGCAACGTTTATCACATTTTTTGACGTATTTTGCGAATCGACTCGAATCACCGGGAGATGGCGGGTTCAATCGAGCGAATTTTTTCCCGCCTTTTTAAGAGAAATTTTAGTTTTGAGTTTTATGTTGTTTCGATATGGATTTTGAGGTTGAAGAGGATTTATTCGAAGGTGGTGAATTAAAAAATGACTTACCGGAGGAAACTGGTCAAGATGAAGGTGAAAATGGCGAGAAAACTGCGAAAAAGGTAACGGCCAAACCGAGGGTTCGTCGTCCGAGGTTGAAGTTGGATGCGGAAAGGTTCGTTTGAATTAAATGCTGAAAAAAAGTGAATTAAAATTATGAAATGTGAAAAAAAATAGATTATGCGACGAAAGAGGTTTACCTGCCGTCGAGAAAGCCTTTAAAGACATCAAGTTCGCTGGGAAAGGTCACGAGGTCAATTAAATACAATTCCAGATCACGATTATTATAGTGACGTCATTAATAATCAATCGACTTATGTTAATAGATACAAGACTTGAATAAAGTGATGCACACGTTTGAACATTGGGCTTTTCGTTTATACCCGAAATTGAAATTCGACGAAGTTTTAGAAAAAGTCGAAAAATTAGGAAGTAAAAGACTAGTTCAAGTACGTTTTAAGCTTAAATGTTTAAAAATTATTGAAATTTAAAAAAAAAATTTTTTTTTTCAAAGGTTACCATTAAACGAATGAGATTGGGCATGCTCGATACGGACGATATAATTTTACCCGAAACCATCGATCACGATGAAAATGAAAATGCCGAAAATGAAAATGCTGAAAATGAATTTGTGGATCCTTTCGATGATTTAATGATCCAAAATCACTTCCCACAAGAGATCGAACGTCCATCATCACCCGTCATTCAAAATTCAACTCCGGTATTTGAATATAAAATAAAAAAAATTCATTTAATTTGAATATTTTAATTTTTTTTAAAGGTTTTAACTGAAGAACAAATACAAAGAATGGAAACAAATCGGTTATTAGCACAGGAACGAAGGAAATCGAAGAATAATACTATTAATAGTGGTGCGAGTTGCTCTAATACAAATTTAAATGATTTTTTTTATTAATTTAGAAAATTAATTTTTTGTTTTTAATTATTTTAATCTAATTCGGCTTCATCACCACCCAACGAATGCCAGAATAATTTAACGACCTGAAAAATAAAATAAAATTTAAAAAATAATTTTTTTTTTTTTTTAATTAATTTTAAATTAAAAACCTCTTCCGCGAAGTCTTTTCGTTCTTCACCCGTTAATGTTTTGGCTTTTTCTAAATGAAAAAATAATTTTTTTTAAATTTTTAAAAATTTAAAATTTCATTTTAAAATTGACCTTTCATCGTCGCAAATTGTTCGAATAAATTTTCAAACGATTGTTCACTTTCGGGATCGAATTCAGCACCTTTTGATTCTGTTGATTTTTCTATTAAAAATAATTTTTTAATTTTTAAAATTTTATTTTAATTAAAAAAAACCTTTAAAAATCGAATTTGGCCATAAATAAGCTTGTAATGATTTATTAATCCCTTCGATCGGTCCTGGATCAACGTAATCATCTAGAAATAGTAAAATTTTAATTAATTTTAATTTTAATTTAATTAAATTTTAAAAACCATCGTCGTTGTCGCTTTCTTCATCACGTTTCATTTCGAATAAACAAAATTTCTGTTCAGCGCACCATTGTCTAATTCGAGTTTTCGACGGTTTCGAATTTTCATCACACGACGAACATAAAAGTAATCGAATTTCGGGGCAGTTACGTTCGGTAAATGGAATCCATTCTTTGACTTTGGCGAAACTCAATTCCTAAAAATAAAATAAAAATGTTTGAAAAAAAAATTTTAAAAATTTAAATATTAAAATACATTTTCAGGGTCGTAATGAATGGCGATTGCATGTACGTTGTTAATAAATTCGTTTTGAAGTTTAGTATTTTCGTTAATAGTGCAAAGGTATATTTCGTTTGTGTAGTATTTATTATCGATTTTATACGGATAAGCTTCGACGCCGTCGTGGATTGGAATTGGGTTTGGTAATTCATCGCATTTTAATATTTCTGGAATTATGTTTTGTTTATTAATTTTATATTTATTTTCTGTTTAAAATATTACCTTTAATTAACGATGTTGCTTCTAATTCTGAAAAACTCAAAACGAGCACACAACCTTTAGCCATGTTTGTTGTTTTGAGGGTTCAGCGCCATCGGGTGAGAAACATGGGCGAAATTTAAAGGATTTTGTAAAAATACGAATTAAATTAATTTTTTTAAATTATTTTTATTAAATTAAATATAAAAATAATTTCATTTTCCTAGAATATCGATTTTATATACAATAATTCGACCGAAAAAATCAGTACTTGAATTAAAAATAATTTTTAAATATTTAATCGTTGTTGGTTGTTGCAGTTCGAATCTGTTTGCAATGAATTAAAGAATTAAAATAAATAAATTAAATTTTAAAAAAATAAATAAATTAAAGGATATTTGATAAAAATTTATATCTTCCGGATAAATATTTTGTATTTTTGTAAATTTATCTTCGACATTTAATTTCCCTTCGATCCAACATTCTTTACCACAAAAACCGCCTTGAAATTGGATATGAATTTCGTACATTTCGATATTATTTGCAAATTCAATTAAAATCCATTGCGGTGAACCCTAAAATGTATAAAAAAATATTTTAAAAATATTTTAACACTTTAAAATCAATTAAAATCACTTGATCCGAATTCCAACACGTGTTATCGCAATTATCAAATATATATTTCTTGCCAAATTGTTTCACGTCTTTATTTAACACAGAACTGACTCTGAAATGAATAAAATTATAAATGAAAATAAAAAAAATTTAATTTTTAAATAAAAATAAATTTTCTACCTGTAATTAATATCGTGGATTTGACATAGAGAGACTAAACCTTTACCTTCAGCCATAATTGATTATTAATAAATCTTCGATTAAAATAAACAAAAATACCTCGAAATGCGACAAACACGTGTATTTTAAAAGTGTAAAGTCGCCATTGCTATAAACAAACGACTTAAGCGCCGTCTCGTGACAAATCCCAAATTAATAACTCAATTTCGTGAAAAATTAATTTATTTATATTAAAACTTACAAATCACGTCGTAGTTTTACTTAAATTCGTAAAACCAACCCCAACACAAGTCATTACAACTTTATTAGTCCCAACATTAATTTCTTCATCTTCGTTTGTTTTCGCTTCCAACTTGAAAACCAAACCGAAGAAATCGCGAATATGTCGCAAAAAATCCATTCTAAAAAATAATAAAAATTCATTTTAAAAATATTTTAATAAAATTATAAATTCTGACTATAATTACGTATAAGGTGATAAAGGTCCAGTTAATACTTTAGAAACATCTTTTGGAGTCAAAGCCATAAAAAGTGCCGAAATACTTTGATTGAACGAATCGATGCAACCGCCACGAAAAATTTCTTCCAATAACAAATGAGCCGCATCTCGACCTAAATCTTCGGGAATCGACGGTGGATTTGTAGCGGAAAATGGATTAAGTGGATCCAAAGGTTTAGATACTAATTCAGCACTTAAAAATGTACCGTTGGTCGTCTCGGCGACTAAACTCATACCAAAACCAGGCGATCTGCAATTAATTAATTATTTTAATTAATAAAAAATCCAAATTAATTTTTTTAAAAATCAAAAACACATTTTAAAAATGGTTAAAAATATTAAAATTTAATTTTTAAATTATTTCCATATTTTTCAAATTCACTCAAAATTTTGAAAAAAATTAAATCGAAGCTTAAAATATATAAAATAATTATTTTAAGCATTTAAAATGTGTTTTTAAGATTTAAAGTGAGTTATTATTTAACCTATTTGCTTTAGCTTTTCCTATGTTATCAGTATAAATGTAAATATCGGGTATAAAATCGAGTAAAATTCCTTTCGCCACTTCGACCATTCGATTTGCAATTGTTGGTGAAACGGCCACTGTATAAGCGACACCACGAATTCGTTTGATTTTACTTTCGTTTATTAACTGTAAAATAAAAATTAAATTTAAATTTTAAAAAATTTTAATTTAATTAACTTGTAAAGGCCGAAGTTGTTTTCTCGTTGGACATCGAAAGAAAATTTCACCTCCGCCCGTCGGTTTAACGCCTCTCGATACAATTTTCAGTTCTAAATTCTCATCTGTTCCTAGAAATCTTTTTAAAATTGGAATTGTACTCATTTTGATCGCATCGACCTGAAAATTAAATTTTTTTAAATTAAAAAATTTTTTTTTGGAAATTAAAATTGAATTTACTGAAGGATCGGTTAAGTCGTTTGTGACACCCTTTAATTTGGCGTTAATCGGATTTTTGCAGAATGGTGCGAGACATATCAACGGTTCTAAATAATAACCCAATGATCGTTGTGTATTTAATTCCATTTCAATTGATCCTCCGTTAAGTAATCCCGGTTGGAAAAGTAATGTTGTGCCTGTTTCGCTTATTTCTATACGTGATCCGTTCGTTATTTCATCCAACATTCGTATTAAACTCGCCTCGAATTCTGAAAATGATTTTAAAATAATTTTTTTAATTTTTTTTATATGTGAATTTAACACGTGTTTTTATACCTCGAAGTCCGGGCGAATCGTCTTTCGATCGTATTTTTTTAATTCTTACCGATTTGTTACTTAAACACGATAAAACTAGTCTTGTTCTTAGCATATTGCAACCTTCGTAATCGAGACAATTCTTCATTTTGCTTTTATCTTGAGTTAGAAACGATTTGAGATTTGCTTAGGAATCGCACGCCATTAAAATTACTATCGCGGCCAGCGCCATCTGACGGGGATTTTAATAAAGTTTTCTTTTTTTAAAGTTAAATTTTGTTATTTATTTCGATTAGATAAATCGGTTACAATAAATATAATATCATAAACAAAAGTTATTCCATCCAGGACGGTCTGTGTCGATAAATCCAACTTGGTTTCGAGATATCGTCATCCTGGAAAATATCGTCGAGTTTAAGTGCTGGAAACTGCAGGAATAAGTTTTCCTTAATCAGAAAAATTAAAATTTCATCTAATTTTATTGCTTAAATCACAAGTTAATATAAAAATAATTACAAAATATTGTTAAATAGTTAATACAAAACACATTGAGCATCAAACAAAAATTATTAATTAGTTATTATTAATCAAAAGTTGTTAGTTTAGCAACGCCCTCTTATTGACCATTTGTTGTTTTCCCAGTTTCGGTTTCGGGCGCATCTTCGGCCGTGTTATTCTTACCCTACACAAAAAGTTATGTTTAACAAATCTTTTTTCATAAATAAACAAAAATTAAAAGCAGAAAAAAAGCAAAGAATCAACAGCTTTATTAAATTAATTACAAAAAAGCGATTTTTACAAAAAAAAACGGAAAAAAAGGAAAAAGCAAAAAAATTAAATTCAGTTTCTACAAGTGCGACGTGATTGGTTCGAGCTCAATATCGGGTTGTGTGGGTTTAATTATGCCGGGAATTTCATGCAAATAGCTTACCAGCCATTCGATATTAGTTGCGGCTTGTTCACGAAGGTTGTTGACAGTCTCTTGAATCGTTTTCCCAGTCTCGCGAACTTGTGTCAAAACGAGATTAGACGCGTCTTCGATACTGGAAATCTAAAGATTAAATTTTTATCAGTTATGGAATTTTTAGGTGTGGTTTTTTTTATTGTTGACCTTTGTAACTTGACCGTATAAATCAGTTGCGTATTGTTGCGCTTGAGCGATTTTCGGCTGCAAAGCGGCTGGGAATTGAAGAGTTGACGAAGCGGTGTTGTACAAGTTGACCAAACGTTTGGTTAAAAGTCGAGCTACGGCTAATGATCTTTGCTCTAAGGTTTTAGGGGTTTGGTCTTGGCCTTCGACTGGTTCGGGTTCTTCTTTGTTCAATTCTTCCCATAAGGCTAAGGCTTTGGTTTGCGCTGCACTTAAACGCTCTTTGACAGCTTGGTTTGTCGAGTTCAAATTCGCTCTGGCGTTTTGCAACTGAAATTGACAATTTTTTGTTATTTTTGAAAAAAATTTTTAAAAATTTAATTTAAGAAATTCAAATTTGATTTTAGTAAAAATTATATATTAATTTACATATTTAAATTTTCTTACCAAGTCCAGTACAATATTCAAATGAGAAAGATTTTCGTGGGTCGATTTTTGAATTTGCTCTAATTGATGCATCGTTACTCTCGATACTCTGCGTCTGAGTTTTCCACTCAATTTCTTAACGCGATCGACCATCGGATCATCGTCTTTTGCATCTAATAAAATATAACTTAATTATTATAATTATCCTAATTTATTCATATTTTACAACTACAAAAAAATTTTTAATTTTATTTTCGTTTCTTGCCTTCTTTCTCTTCGCCTTCAGCGGCCGGTAAATAATAATCGACGTATTGATCGGCAACTGTCAACGATTTCGAAACGGTTGACGAAACCACTTGACCATATTTCGTATCCATCAATTCATTCGCTTTAAGCACCCCGTAATCCTTAACGGCTGTAACCTTATCGACTCCGTATTGCTTAACGTTAGTTACGGTTTCGATTCCATATTGAGTGGCGTTGCTCACTCTATCGACTGTTGGTTGCACCAACGGTTGAACGGTCGAACTGTACTTTTCCTGCACTTCTTTCGCAATCTTAATATAAATATTAATTTAATTCAACTCTTCAATTGAATATTTTTTTTTAAAAATTACCTCTTCGGGGGATTTGGCAATGATTGGGAATTTCTTCTCCAAATTGTCCAATTGATTCACCAAAACTTGATCGGCATAACTAACTGGGAATTTTTTTAAGTTTTAAAGTTAAATAAATAAAAGGATAATTGTAAAAATAAACTTACTGGGTTTTTCGAACTTTTGAACAACTGGTTTGGCAGTTTCGGCTGCATATTTGATCGATTTCTCGGCCGTATCCAAAGTGACCTTAACGAGGTTGTTGGACTCTTTGGCTTTGGTGTAATACTGACTCGCGTAGTCGCAAGCACTTGATACTACTGGTAATTGTGCCATTTTTTCAATAATAGTTGTTTGATTTGGATCTACTTCTGCCATTTCTATTTTCTTTCTGTACATTAACTTTGGAGAAATAAAAAACAAAACTTAATTCAATCAAATTCAAACTCAAACTAAAGGAAATGGACTATCAAACTCGATTAAGTCCAAATTCCCAATTCAAAGTTAAAAAATTATAAAAAAAAAAGTTTTAAAATTAATTTTTAAAAGAAAACTTACCTATTGAACTTCACTTGTTGAGTTGTGTGAACTGAATGAACGTTTAGCTCTGCTTTTGGTCTATTTATTCAGTTTGACACCACCTAATTATCATGAACCAATCGCAATACTCTATTGTAAATGATTAATCAAAGTAATTGTGACGTGTTACAATTTGTTTTTTATCGCACAATAAAAATGAAATGACGTAATAAATATTTTTTTTTATATTTTAATTTCCGGGATGACTAATAAATGATTTGCTTAAAATAAAATCTTCTCTTTCCTTGTTGTGTTTAGTAAAACGATACTTTTAATGGCGTAAATTTATTATTGATGCATCGAATTGCATTTTAAATATTTAAATTTAAATATGCCCTTGATTCAAGTTGTTTCGTAGTAATAAAAAATGTTATCTCAACTTGTCTAATTGATAATTTAAGCTCGTGTAAAGTGATAAAAATGTCCTCATAAGAGATCCTTGTTTAAAGTTCACTTTTGCTTTTGGGTCGGTCAATTTGCACTGAGTTTTACGTCTTTTTATAAATAAAAATGATAAAATAAGTGCAAAGTATCGTAAAAAAATATTTCTACGGTTCTGATTACGTTTGTAAAATGTTTAGAAGATGAAATCATTTTTTTAAATGTAATTTTAATTTAATTTTTTAGTTTAAAGTACAAATTTTGCATTTTTAGTTCATTTTTTCGTGATTAAACGACTCGAGAATATGTTCGGTTGTTGTAAGTTGACTTGAAATTGATATTATTTTGTCTCTTGATTTGTTTCCCTGGAAATTAGAAGGAGTTTTAGTTATTTTGAATATGAATTTGGTGTTTTTTTTCTACTTTTTCGAGTGTTAAATCGTTTTTTTTCACTTTTAATAAAGTTGATAAATATTTTATAAGTTCTGTATTTGCTGCTCCTTCCACTGGTGGTGCATTTATTTGGATTCCTATGTTTTCTTCTGTTATTTCTGGATTAAGAAATTGTTTTTTTTTTATTTTATTTTTGTTTTTTAAATTTTTTTTGGTTTTTACCTGTGATTGCATTTTGTTTTGCGCCTGGTTTTGCTAATATTTTTATTAAAATTGTGCCATTTGGTTTAAGAGATACTGCGCCAGTTTCATTTAATATTTCCGTATTTTTTCCCTATTATTTGTAATAAAAATCAATTGTAAATTATCAATTGTTATGCCACATTTAAATGATTCATTTGTACCTGTTTGTTGTGTTTGGGCATGATGAAACTACTGAAGATTAACCTTAAATTGTTTATAGAAATATGTCTATTAAATAAAAAATGAAATAATAAGTTAAAACAATTGATTTTATTATTAAAATAATTTTTTTACATTTTAACCTGATTTTTGTAAACATTTCGGACCCGCCATTTGCATTTTTACTTACTACCGCCATCTATTGGTGAAGAAAATAGAATTTTCAAGACCGGTCGGTATTTGTCCTCTAAATATGGAGAAATCGACGTTGCCAATTTGAGTTAATGTTTATAAACACCTTTTATATTTACTTAACACCGCAAAAAGTGAAATCTCAAAGATCAAATCAACCATGACTATAACACTTTATAATTTATTCGAAGCGGCACTTTTATGTGTCAATGCGATCGCGGTTCTTCACGAAGAACGATTTTTAGCCAAAAGTGAGTGACAACCCTTTTATTAATCAAAACATTAATTTTAATTTCAAAAATTTCTTAATTTCAGTTGGTTGGGGTTCGACCGACCACGTGCGAGGTTTTGGCGAAGAACCAGGCATCAAAAGTCAAATAATTCAACTCGTTCGATCAGTACGAACTGTGATGAGAAGTAAATAAATAAAAAAAATTAAAATTAATTTAAAAAAAAATAATTTTAATTTTCTATTTCAGTACCACTCGTCCTACTAAACACTCTAACAATCATATTTAAATTACTACTGGGCTAAATTAATTTAATATTATTATTTTTTGTATTATTACGTAATAATAAAATTTTATATTTTCAAATTCTATTAACAAAAATGCCCAGTAATTTATTTCTTTCCAATCACGGGATTATATTCAGAGCTAAATTGATCAGTAAATTCAAATTATTGGACTACGTGACTAAAGGAGGCGAAAGAATAAACACTTTAATCACATCATCGAAATTCAAAAGTAAAAAAAAATTTTAAAAATTTAAACAAAAATTAATTTAACAATTTTATATTATTTTCCAACAGCTGCCGAAGGGATAAATAAAATCGAAGAAAATGACGACCAAGTATTTGTCGATTCCGAATTGGATCAATCGGTTTACAGATCACAAATGATGGAAAAAGAAATATTTGGAAAACCAAGACACATAAGAAATATGGTTAAACCAACGAGAATGCAAAAAGCATCGTTATTTGCACATAAAGTCAATAATAGTATCATTTAATTAATATATGTAAATTTAAATTAATATTTAATGTTTTTTTTAAACAATTTAATAGATAAATATTACCAATATTTCATGCTGATAATCCTCGTATTGTTTTGTTTGGCAATGGGATTAAATGTCGGTGAGTTGTTTTTTGAATTTGAAAAAATTAAATTAAATTAAATTAAATTAATTTTTTTTTTGTTTTTATTATTTCAGAATGTGTTTATCATCTCGAAGACGATACTTTTAAGACACTTTTTTGGTTTTCAACTGGTTTTATATATTTATGTCTTCCTATTTTCTTCTTGGATCCCATTTTGGGTTATTTGGAAGATAAAGTTCGGTTTTGGTTGAATGGATGGTATATAATGGACTGCATAATGAATTTAATGGTATTTTAATTATGAAAATTAAGTAGAATTTGTTTTAATTTGTTTCTTTTTTATATTTAAGGGTATTTTATCTTGTATTGGTTTGCTACTCGATGTCGAACCCAAATGGTTTTGCTGGCATTTACATGTTTTTCAAGTTCTAAGGGCCATTAAGATCATTCGTTTGGTTCCTGTGGTTAATTTACTCGTTAAAGCCATTCATCAAGCTGTTAAAGTAAGTAAATAATCAAAATTTAATTTTTTTAAATTGTTTTTTAAATTTTTTTTTATATTTTAAGGATATGTTATTTGTATTGCTGACATTGCTTTTGGTCATTTTCGTGTTCGCTTTGGCAGGAATGGTCATGTTTGGTCATTACGAGGAATCTGGGGAACCGAATTTAAAATTTGCCGAGTCGTTTAGTGGATTTGGCAATGCTATTAAGACTTTATTTAATATTTACACATTTGATACTTGGCCTAAAAGATTTAAGGAAATTCTAAGGGTTTTTGGCTCGGCTGGTGGTGCGTGGATTATTTTGTGGGTTTGTGTTGGTGGTTATATAATTAAAAGTATTTTCGATGGTGTTTTTAGTGAGTTTTGAAATTATTATTTTTTATTTAAATTGTTAATTAAAAATTTTTAAATATTTTTTTAGTTTATAAATTCCAGGAAAGTCATCAAGCGATTCTACAAGAAACTGAAATGGAAATGGATCGAGAGGAAGATGAAAATAGATTAAAAGAATTTTTAAATAGATTAGAACAAGAAAGTGAATTCCTGAAGAAATTACAGTAATTAATAATTTTTAATTTGAAAAATTTCAAACAAATAATTTTAATTTTTAAGGCCACCACCTGAAAATTGCAGCGAAGAGGAATATAAGAAAATAACATCTGATATGTTAAATTTATGTTATTTACACGAATTATGTAGTTTATTTAATAGTTTTAAAAATTTGGATTTTTATGTTTATTTAATTTATTTTGTTTATTTCAGCTTGGAATAAATACGTTAAATTACATTTGGAATCACTGGACCGATGGCATAAAGATACAATGTGGCCTAAAGATACACTTTTTTCTTATTTACAAGCGATGGAAGCGTTAATGGAAAATTTAGCTGAAAGGGAGAAATTATTTCGACTTCTTGGTAAATCTCATTAAAATTAAATTGTAAATAAATAATTTTTCAAAAATGTTTAAAACATTTTTTTTTAATTTCAGTTGAAGCATTATTAAGTATTCACGACGTCAATCGCTCAACATCAACTCGAAAATTTTAATTTAGTGTTAATTAAATAAGTTTTAATTAAATTTAAATTTTTTTTCTTCTTTTTGTCAATAATAAAATTTTTAAAATTTTATTTGAAAACTTTGAAAGTCCACCACCAGTCGTCGTTGTCAATGTAAACAAACATCGCAAATATGGCCGGGCGGTGATTTGTTTTTAACCTTTTTATTTTCATTATTTTTTTCTAATCAAATCTTTATGAACCTGTTTGACCCTATCAAAAATCGAGTGAGTTTATTTAACAGTTTAAAATACAATAACTAAACAGAAATCGTAGCTTTTTGCAGGTTTAATAATCATATTATCAATCGTATTTATTAACATGGAAAAATTGAACGAAACAAATGCAGACGAACCGCAAGTAAAAATAAGGAAAATATCGAAAAAATCGGATAAAAATTGGGAATTTCCAAACACGATCGAAGGATTCGGTTACAAATTCGAAAGTAAAAAATTAAAATTAACGAAAATATCGAATTTTCATAATTTCATTGAATTTTTCAAATTTGAAGACGGAATTTTAAGTCACATCAAAACGGGAAAATCATTCGAATTCAACTTCGATGACGATAATTTATACAACCAAAAACGATACGAAGCTTTAGGCGAAGTAAAAAGAAATAAAAACAATTTAAATTAAATATAAAAACTTTTTTTTCAACAGTTGATCACCGAATACGTTTACGAATTACTAGAAAAAGAATTAAAATTAAAGAAAATGTTAATTCCAGTATGAGATTTACAAATTCTTAAATTCAAACAACAAAAATTAAATTATTAAAATCTAATTTCAGCTCGATGCTGACGAAAACGAACCGCAAAGTTTCATTTTCATCAGTGAAAACGCATTAGAAAAATCAGAAAAACTTTTAATTTTAATTCACGGTTCGGGTGTAGTCAGAGCTGGACAATGGGCACGACGGTTTGCACTTAAATTATTAATTAAAAATGTAAATTTTAATTAAAAATTTTTTTCTAGACTAATAATAAATGATTGTTTAGACAATGGAACTCAATTGCCCTTTATAAGACGAGGTGTGAGTGAAGGTTACGGAATTATCGTTTTAAACACTAATTTGAATTCCGTAAATGGCAAAAAAATTCGGGTAAATCGTAATAAATACAAAAAGTAAATTTAAAAAATAATTTTTAAATATTTAAAATTCCAGGGAAGTGAAACAGCGAAAGAACACGCATCATACGTTTGGGAAAATATAATTGAGCCATCGAAAGCGAAGAAAATGGCTATTGTTGCGCATAGTTTCGGTGGTGTTTGTACGATGCATTTGGTAATAAAAAAAAATAATTTTTTGATTTTTAAAAATTAATTTTTAATATAAAATTTCAGGTTAAAAATTATTATGAAAAAATGGAAAATCGAATATTCGGCATCGCATTGACAGATTCAGTTCATAATTTAGAGCAACAAGGAATAACTCATTTACCATTAATGAAATGGTTGCGAGAGGCAAGTTTTTTAAACATTTTCAAAAATGTTTCTTACGACGTCATCAAAAGACATAAATTGAAGTAAATTGAATCCGCCTTTCGTGCTCTACACACTTTATCAACACATTACGTGTTGTTATCTTTGCCAAAAGTTAATCGTAATCATTTATCTCGCGAGATATGATCGAGGATGAGGCAAAGGTTCGTTACACCTCTTGATTTTGATTTACAAACGGCACAAATCACGAGACGTCATGAGAAAATTTGAAGTTTTTTTTTATTTTATTTTTTTTTTTAAACTTTAAAAATGTTAATTTTAGTTGATTTTTCTTTTTTTAAAAGTTGACTTTTGTTGTTTGAACGGTTGAGTTGAGCATAAATCACATTTTAAGACAGTGTAATTAATTATACGTTGAGATTAAGGGACTCACCAAAACGTCTCTGACAACGACCATTCATTGGCTGAGTCCCACACGTCACTCAATCGATTCCTTGGCCTTTGCTGACCCCCACCGACCATTTTCTTCCAACCATCCTTCGGTATACCACCGATGCACTTCGCCGTCTAGCGACGGCAAACAACACCAATTGTTTTTACTTAATGTTTTATAATATTTTGAAAAGTGAATTGTAAAGTCGAGTTTGGGGGGATTTAAATAGCACTTCCGATTTGTTTAGGGGTTTGGGATTTTTTGAGAGTAATGTACATGACTAGTTGTCGGTGTCCGGAAGAGTAATTTTACACGCGTTTAAAGTGGCTGGTCGAGCTAATTAATTCATTATAAACCCAATTCCGAGCGGC
>JAQFZU010000803.1:0-18803 GCA_034696185.1 Henia vesuviana | reverse complement strand
AAATTTTACTTAAACTACGATTATTTTGCCAGTTAAACTGAGTTTAGAGTTTAATTGATGTTGATAAAACCCACCCTAAGTTTAACAATATTAATTTCATTTAAACATAGTCTTAAGATCAGTGTTTTAAACAATACTGAAAACATGTATCTCGATACTGTTATCGATAATCTTAAAAAAAGTAGTGATTTTACTTTCGTTACTGTTATCGATAGTGTAAAAAAAAGTAACTTCGATATTCACAGTTATCGATACGATACTATTTCGATAAAATTTCAATAAAATTTTCGATACTTTTAAAATTTTAATTTATTTCAATTGAGATAAATTTGTTCATTGCATTTTTATAAGCAATATTTTTATGAAATAATTATTTTATTTTGTATGGTTGTCTGCAGATGTTTGCAGATGCCATTAAAATATCAATAATTCATCGATATTTAAGATTTTTTTGATATCTAAAGAAATATTGTCTTTAATTATCAAAAAATTATCAAATTAATTTGATATCAATAGTAAAAAAAATATATCAAAATAGTATTCTGATACTATTTCGTTATTTTTTAAAAAAGTAACTATAATACTATCACCGATAGTATCGGTATCGAAGTATCGATATCGTTAAAAACACTGCTTAAGATTGGGGCGGTGTTTTAGTTAACTAATAATCGATTTATTTCTTTAAATTTATGCAAATCGGAGGCGCACAAGTAGGGAAGCACTCCTTGTGAGTGTACAAACTACAAATAACACAATGCAAACAAGGGTATATATTTTGTAGTCCCATATTTTATGTACTTATCAATATTTAAAAAAAATCAATAATTCTCACAAGAAAATTGAACATATTGCCAAACCAAGACAAATTCCAAATTCGTTCACCACTGACTGCATGTTTTAAGGCGCAAAATCATTTAATTTTGAAACCCCTTAATATATAACTTCATTCGTCAAAGTTAATTTATTGCAATGTGATTTATTATTACGTAACATCGTTTCTACTTATTAAATACTATAAAAATGGGAATAAAATTAATAAACTTGATAAAAGATAAATATATACCCCACTCATCACAATGCAGAACGAATCTGTTCTCAGTGTGAGAATAAAAGAGACTTCTGATCATTAAAGAATTCAAAATACGCTAGATTAAATCATGTTTACCAACCATTAATCTTGTTATTTATAAAATTATAATTAAAGTTATTTCATACATTTTCTGCAACTTCCGAATCCAGATCAAAATGCTTGCATAAAAGACCAACTGTAAATAGTGACCTGGATAAAGTAGGACGATGCTGAATTAGAATTGGATTATTTGGATTGAATTCGTATTCTTTCTTAATTTTAATCAACACGGCTGAAAATAAATAAATAAAAAAATAATATTACTATAATAATAGTAACACAGAAATGTGATCAATATTCACAAAAAATTACTAAAGAATTTTTGAAAACAATCTTGAACCAGTTTAAAATTCCTTGTCACTTGATTCACGACTGAACCTAAACAACTCACACAACTCTGTATCACCTGAAAATAAGATTTAATAGTATAATAAAGAAAAAACTACAATGAAAATCGATTACCATCATGCCATGACGTAGAATTAGTTTCATCATACTTTCTTCCAACAGTGCGAGAAAAGTATCACTCGGATGATCCATTAATGGCACAACTAATTCTAAAGTTCTCGCTACATTATGTAACACCAAATTGTCAGCTTGAGTCTTTAAAAAATATTTTCACGTAAAATTAACTCTTCTCTGTAAAAAAAAATTAAATATTTACATTGCATTTGAGGCTGAGATATGGCTGCAGCGTTGTCGCATGATTCACCAATAAGGATGGTTTAATTTTAGCAAATAAATACAAAGTTGTTAAGCAAGAAACAAATCGTTGACTGGTTGCTTGACCTTTAGAATCAACTAGAAATTCCAAAGTAATTTAAACGTATTAAAATAACACAAAAAGCTATTTACTTACCAATTGGTTTTTCTTCTAATTGAAGTACATTTTCTACTAAACAATCTACAATTTGCTGACATGCTTTCAATACATGTTTTTGATGAGACGCATCTTCTTTTTCATCAGTAGCTTTTAATAACTATGTTAATGAAAATAAGTATAAAAACTAATGTATTTATATATTTATTTGATGAAAATAAAATCTCTTATCAAAATAAAGCATTCCACACAAATTAAATATAGTGTAAGTGAAAATAAGATATCAACATGCAAGTTTCTCTGCAATTGCTTGAAAAGCTATTTCATTTGCACTATTTTTTATTTTTTGACTTGTTTTGTTTCTCTAGTAGAAACTAGTAGTAGTAAAAAGTTAAGACTGTTTTGTTAATTGTTATATTTTTGACTTATTAAAGCAATAATTAATAAATATAAAAAAATTATTTCACTGTAAACTATTTACGGCAAATACTACTTACATTTTGCAATAATTGTTCAAACCAATCCAATCCTGTGTCTTTGCAAGCTGTCACAACATCAGTGATATTTACAACCCTTCTTAACAGTGCACTTGAATCATTGACACGAGCCGGAGTGAACCACATATTTTGAAAAACTTCATTTATTAACTTCTGCCAAAAAATAAAAAACATTATAACTTGTTAATTTCATCGCTAAACCCATTTTTAATTGACACTCATCAAATGTATTATACCAGTTACATTTTTAGAATATTAAAACATCTTACCTTAATTCCTTCTTCGTCATTAACTCGCCTAATCATTTTAACACAAATTTCAGGAATTTTTTGAAATTCCGGTTGTTCTATGCAAATATCTTTTAAAATTTTAATAACTCTCTTACGAACACTAACTCCTGTATCCTAATAAAAACAATATATAATAAAAGATAAAAAAATCGATTTTGCTGTTTCATCAAATCTTACCAATATTCTATGAATTAACATATCGTAATACTGATTTGTCAACTCGGGTCTAATTAACACAAATTTTCCAACCAAATCAACAGCTGCTTCTCTAACACTTGTCGAATGATCAAGAAACCGTCCATGAACACCACGTTGCATATCTTGCTATATTTTTATAACCAAAAAATATATTAATTAGTAACACTATTAATGAATAACTCTACCCTTGCTAGAATCCTGGGATCAGCTTCAACAACTAATGTCAGACATTTCATTGCTTTTGTTCGAACAGCAATAGCCGATTCGTTAAGAACTTTTAAAATCTATTGTTAAAAAGCAATCATCAATATAATTTCCATTAAATATATAAATAGTATCGTACTTGTGATAAATATAAGTCAAAACTTTGTGAAAATGGTCTTTTAGAAGCCAAAAGTCTGGCTATCAATTCAGCACTTTCATAATCTATTTTACTTTGACGACATCTGAAATTATGGAAATAGAGATTATTAATTAAACTTAAATTTCCCTCAATTTGCTAGAACTACGAATTTTCTAACTGATTTTAGAACATTTGAAAACAAAACTCATTTTTTATTAACTTCACACGCAAAATGAATAACTGAAATAAACCTGAAGTTTGATGAATGCAAATGAGTTTTGATTGTTGATCGCAAAAAATTCTTTTTCTTTTCCACCAAATGCGTCATCTCCTTGTTATTATCATCCTCAGCAATGAGTTTGCAATTTTCTGCTTTCCCCAGTTCATCACTGCCATCTTCACTCTCCTCATCATCGTCTTCGGTATTAATTTCACCCTCGTTTTGCTGAATTTTCTTCGACTTTAATTTCTGTTTTTCCTTATTTAGCTTCAGCTTCGTCTTATTTCTTTCCCGTTGTCTACCTTTATTGGCTTCTACAGTTGCATCTCGAAACCACATGGCGATATAAAATTGTCGTGTAAACTAGAAATATTATGAATTATAAAAATTTTCAAATAAAACAAAACAAACAAAAGCCGTACATACATTTAATGCTGGATCACTTTGCATTTTACTGAAAAGGTAATCTAATAATGCCCGTTGCAAAATTTGGATTTTTTCATCCTCAGACAATACTCTATCTTTCTATTAAAATGAATAATTTCATTAAAAAGTAATAATATCTAACAAAATATTTCAATTTTATAATAAGAAGCCTCTGTCTTTGAATTAAAAAAATATAATAGCACACTATTAAAATACTTACTTTAATGACTTTTTTGCTTTTTAATTCGTGTTCGTCATTACAAAGTAACTGCCAAATAATCTCATCAATTGTATCCAATTTCAGCTGACTGGAAACCGCATCTTTTCGTAATCGTGCTGCTACTACACCCAGATAATCTAATGAAGCCACACGTAATGACATGTCCACTGATTTATTGCTAAAATTTTGAACTAACAATCTTCCTAGAAGACTCAGAAAAAGTTCTGCTGCCGGCCACTCTGGTTTGTTAACAGTGCTTAATAGATCCTGAACAAAATTCTCAAACAAGGGTCGGTAATCAAGTTCCTCATTCTTACCATTACATCTAAAAACAATTAAAAATTCAAAGTGTTATAGCACGAACTAATAACAAACGCATCGATTTATTAACTAACTTTTTAAGGAAAACTGTTAAGAAATTAATTGCCGTTCTTATAGCCGTTTCGTACGAAGTTATAATAAGGACATCCATATCAACTTTATCATCCTTTTTAGATTTTTTCTCAGCACTTGTAACCCTCTCGTCCACGTTTGGAAGTTGGACAACGCATTGAATCAGTTGTAAAATAAGAGCAGTTACCATCTGAATTTGTACTTCTGAATTTAATCGATAATTCCTTAAACTCCTTTTAGATGTTGGTAATCGTGCCAAAGATGCTAAAATATCTTCGAGAATTAATTGCCTATGTTTATCATATTTTGCAAATATCTGCAAAAACAAGAAAATTTTAAATTCTGAAATAATTATCGTAACACTTGACAACTTCTTACATTAGTTACGAGTCGTAAAGCACTCAATTGCAATTCGCTCACATTTTCCACAAAAAAGGGACTAACACCCAACGCAGAAACTTGTAGCACAACCGTGTCAGTCATAATCTGCATATCCAGCAGTTCTGCTAAAAGACCAACTAACTCGTGCAATTTATTGTACAACTGAATGAGACATTTATGCTTCACTTCACGTGCTTTGGCGCGTTTTTGTTTTATATTGCCTGCATAACTGTCTGAAGTGAATAAAGAAATATGAATATATATTATGTTCATAATTAAAAAAGTAAAAAACAGCAACCTTTCTTTTTCGTATCTATTCTATAAACAGGATCAAACACTGGATAGATGGTATTTTGCAAATTGTACTTGACGAAAGCAACCACTCTCTCAATAACATCTTCTAAATACACTTGTTTTGGCATGTTAACTGATGTTAGTATGTAAAGAGATGTTAAAGATGCATCAACACTACGCATGACCCGCTCCATTGTTAGTTCTAACCACAATCGACCTTCTTCTTCGTCCTGTTCGTCCTTAAAATAAATTTATTTATTAGCTGTCTAGCACTGTATAACTATAACCTTTGTCCCAAGATTTCTCATTCTCGACTTACCAAGAAATTTAATTTCAGCTATTTTCATTTTCTCAAAAATTTTGCTACGATTACTTAACATAGCACTGTTAAGCCAAATAAAATTTCATAGCCAAAAAGTCATTTACAGAAACAAACTTCTTTAATTTTCATCTAAGTTACCCAATTTCAAATTTATAACTAAAAAAACTGAATGTTAATAGTTCTGCTACAATGTGGTTTTATGCATATTAATGTATTAGTGACTAAGACACTACACTATGCATAGTTTTGATTAATAAATAGCGTATTAATAACTGAATCTTCATTGTAATGTTTTCAGCTACGAACAGAAATGTGTTAATATAAAGTATAATTTAAGTTAAGATAGTATTAACTTGTTAATAATCTCTAATTGGATATAAAAGATGAAAGTTAAAGATATGACTGCTTCTAACTAATTAAACAAATCAGAATTATTTTTCAAATGTGATTCATTGATTAACATCCTTATTTTTCGATTTCACAATGCAATGACCATGAAAATGAGAACAAGCTTTTATGTCATTGGACTAACAGCTTCTGCTCAACTTATTACAGTTTTTCTATTAATTAGATTAGTCCAAACAAACTCGAGAAATTTTATAATGGCTTTCTCTGAGAGACCCCTAATATTAAAATATCATTGCTATTCCACACAGCAATGCAAGAATAAAGAGTACAAATCTCTATTAAATAAACCTAATATTTTTAAATACACTTTTTGAAAGTGACACTAAACTTTAATCTTATATTTGAAATAATTAAAATTGTAAAACTAACTTCAAAAGTAAGTGAGTAAAGGAAATTTTGTGTCAAAAATTGGATATCTTTGAATGATAAATAAATTAATATGCTTTGCTTTTAAAGTATTCAAACTGACTCGTGCTACTTGATCTTTGTCTAAAAAGTATAGTAGATTACCTGGTTCAATATTTCAGTTTATTTAATTTTAGCTGTTTTCTAAAAACCGTTTTTCACAAAGACCAATAAAAAACCAACCAGTTTATATGAAGAAATTTAAATTTAAATTCGACTTCTGTGACCAAATTATTTCAGTGTTTTATATTATAAAACTAGGCTATAAAATCAACAAATTTTTACTATTTGAATGAAATATTTAGAAATGAAAAACATGTAAAATGTATGGTGACAAACAAGCTTGCTTAATAACCTCTAAAATAAGAAAATTGTTAAAAGATGTAATTAATAACCTGTGCAATAGTGCAAGATATTTCATTATGTATATATCTTATTTCCTATTGTATCTGCATATTCTAAACTTGCTAAAAACAAATGTGACATTTCTGAACAATTTAATGTATATAAAATTTTAAAAATGAGTGGATATGAATATTATTAAATAAATGTAAATATCTTAAATAAATATAATTATTGCTAAAATGTTCTAGAACATTGTTATAAAAACTAAATTCTACTAAAATAATGTTTAATTACAACTTTTAACTATAAAATTGCAATAGTATCTTGGATAATCAAAATAGCTGTCTCTTTAATTGTGGTAACCATTAAAAGTTCCTTTGATACACAAAATCTTAAAACTTAATTCAAGAGATAACCTATTAGATTCGAGATAACATTCAATTTTCTAGAAAACTCTTGCAATGCCAATGACATTTTCTACAGGACTCTTTCTACTCTTAGCCAGTAAAAGCATGGCATGAGATTAATTGAAAATGAATAAATTAACTCAAAGTAAAATAAAAGTATTCACAAGTTAAGGCAGAGCAATTTTGAATTATCTCAACTGTGGCGCTAACAGTAAATCCCAGCACCTTAATGGCGGTACGTAAGTCCATAACCCCCTGTACAGTGGGTTATGGACTCTCTCATCTTTACATACTGCCACCCTCTTCACGAAGTCCATAACCCCATGAAAAGTGGCAGTTCCTAAGGATGAGAGTCCATAATCTGCTGTACAGAGGTTATGGACTTACGTAACGTCATTAAGGTGCTGCAATTTACTGCCTAGGTTAATTCCTGCATTACTCTTGCAATTTACTGCCTGCATCACCTGTGAGACAAACACATGAAACATGTGCCTCAACTTGTGAATAAAATAATTGAAATTTGTAATCAGTATTATTAATACTAATTTCAAAATCATTTATTTATTCATTTTTTTAAATTAAATCAGTTTTGTTCAGAATATAGATATCTACATTTTCTAAAAAAAAAAAATCAATGTTACATTTAATAACATACCGGATTTTGAATAGGAATAATTTTTGCTCCATCACGTATATTCCTTTCGAGTATTGTCAATAATCTAACTAATCTGTCAGACGGTATTTGGTGAATTGCACTTAACTTCTTCAACTTAGCTGCTTCAGCACATAAATCCACTAACTGATACCGAGGTATAAGTGCCTCAGCTGGAATATCCACATCCTCGTCTAAATTTAAAAAAAAAGAAAACTTTAAGGTTTGAAAATTCGTCCTTTAATCATTTTAAATAAATAACCAAAGATCTAACTAAAGCCAACTCAAAATCTTTGTATAGAACTTGATTAAGACATAAAGCAAGACATCAAGATAAACATTAATAAGAAATGAAGACAGAAATTGGCTTTTGTACTAAATTGTACTAAACTATATTATCACTATTGTAATACCCTGGTCAGCATTCAGATCCAAGTCTTCGGCACATTCAAAAATCATGTCCATAGTACTGGTTAGCCGCTTAAAAGTACTTGTTTCCATCAATTCTTCTGGAGTAAGTTTCTCCTCATTCTTCTTAATTTTATGCTCTTGCTTTGTTTTCTTCTTTTGCACCACTGTAAATAAATAACTAATTATATCACATACCATGGGAATAAAGAAGTTAAACAATTTATCAGTAATATAAATTTGAAAAAAATCTAATTTAGATTTAAATACATGGTTTAATAAAATACTTGATTTTTAAAGTCTGAGCTGCAATAGCAGTCACAACATTAGTTTGATTTTACATCTAGAGGTTAGCTACCCACTAGCACTGATCAAAAACCGCAACAAGAAGAGATTGGTATGGAATATAATGCAGTCTGGGTAGATTCCTCATTTGGACAGGGATGCACAGATCCCTTCAATCTTTACTCATTGTAAAAGCTCTTTATAGTCCGTTCAGCTTTGCAATATCAAACAAGTGGTCAATACTGATGGCACTTAAAACACCTTTTATAGACTGGACATTTTCGACTTCTATAATAAAATTTATTTTATAACATTTATAGAAAAATTTGTTATAAAAAAAAAAAAAAAAAAAATTTTTAATTTTATTTTTACTTATTAGCTGGTTTTATATGGCAAATATATACAAACAGAATAATTATAAGTTTTATCACATTTACCAACTTTTAATTATGTCATTCAAAAAAATTGTTTCTCTACTTTTAATATACTTGAAAATAAGGATGTGAGATATTGTAGTGCAAAGGCCAAGTTTAGTGTTTACATTCACTCTGTCATTCACACTGACATTCATGATCTGCTATTAACAGTGTGCAGGAATTCTGTGGCATCATGGCCAAGTTTAATGTTTTGATTTTCTGGTTTAAATAAAGCAGTAGCAAATTTACAATGCATTTAAGTGCATTTTTTAGGCATTAAGTTGAACAATATCAATAATTTAAACAACTAAACAACTAAACAATAATTTATTTATTTCTTAAATCGAAGTGGAAAATATTGTATAACTGCAATTTGGTTTCCCAATGTTCAAATTTCAATTTCTCACAAAACCTGAGCCAATTTCACAGACAGATAATGTTGAATGCAGAAAATAAAAATATCCAAAAAATCTAATCTATGCCTAGACAGACTGACTTCCACCTGAGATAAAAAAAAAAAGTTTACACCATGAAAAGAATTTAAATTTACAAGCCAGAAATATTGTCTAAACAATGATTTGAAACAATCTTGTCCTTTTCTTTCTTTTATTGTTTTAGTTTAAATGTTCATAATTCTCTAACAAAGCAGCAGCAATTAATAAATCATTAAGAGACTAATTCTCAGATGATAAATGAATTCTCAGATGATGATGATGAATGATAAGCAAGGTTTATTGCAGTAAATTTCCTGGAGATTTAGACACTGTGGAGATCATTATTGTGCAAAGATAACCATCACAGGATCAACTGCTTAAAGTGCCTTTTAAACCAATCTCAACCTGGGCTTAACCCACATCCTCTCTAGGACATAAGCTACTGGCAGTTCAAAGTTCAAAAATAAGCAAACAAGAAAAAACAAATGGCTTATCCCTTTTGGATGTTTACAAGAAATAGTGGGCTACCAAGTCAGTGGCTTAAAGAAATAGTGTTGGAATAATTATGAAAAAAATGCAAAAGGTCATTCAACGATGCTTTATCGCTAAATACCTATTTATAATTGTTCTAAATTGTTGCAAAATGGATAAAAGAATGACTTGCCAAAGTTTGTTGGTTGTCGCCACCCACAATACAAACTAACTGCCACTTAAACATACTGTGATATCATAATTGCTCTAGAATAATTTTATAATGCAACAAAAAACTGGCATTGTTTCAACTCTCACAAAATGTGATGGTCTTTGTTAGACTTAAAAAAGTAGTTAAATCTCCAATTTTTGATTTCACCCTTTTCCACATATCCGACCAATAACTGATTGTGATTATAATCAGGTGATAGATAAAACGCTTCCTGCTAAGTGTATTCTACACTCGAATAAACTGTTTGTGATCAAATTATCTAAATCTGTTTTTGTATATTCCTTATTTAAAGTGAATTATTGCTTTTACTAACCAGATTAAAAACTGAATTAAAATAATTTACACCTTTGACCTTACACTTTATATAGACTTCACTTCAAAATAAAAAGTTATCTGTAGTAAACCAAAAATTAACATTTTAGCTAAATATTTAAAATTCTACTAAAATATGTCCATCACTAATATTATCTAAAGAAATAATATTTACCGCCACTTAAGATTACCTTTATCTGGAAGAGATGAATCGCTAGCACTTTCAGCTTCTTTATTACTTGAAGTTGAAGAGTTTGTATAATTTGCAGATGTTGAACCTCGTTTTTGCCTTTTCACCTTGGGAGTAACCACTGAACTAAATTCAGTTTCTTCAGAATTTTGAGAAAAATAATCGCCATCACAACCGGAAGACCGCCGTCTTTTTAGAGCATTAAGTTTATCCGCCACTTTTTTGTAGAAAAAATAAATAAATTATCGTAACAATGATTTCACGTTTAAGAACCTAATTAATTAACCCTTTGCTTTTGAGTTGTCTTTTCTCTTTTTCTTATCACTAGAATCCCCATCCGAGTCCTCGAACACTTCGTTTATGCTTCTAGGACTTCGTCGTGTTCCATCGCTCAAACGCCGTCTTTTCTGCTCATCTTCTTTAAGATTATTGTTACAAGATCCTAAATTAATTATTAAGGATAAAATATAAAATTACAGCAAAAGAATAGTAAATTCATACCCCCTTTTGGTGGAGATTTAAACGTAAATTCTCTCACACTTCTTTGAGCTAATGCTCTTTCCTTTCATGTAATAAAAAACAAATTCAATTTTATTTAATATTAATTTTCTAAACAAAAATTTTACCTTTACCTCATCGGTGAGTTTATTCAATAATACAATAGGTTCACCAACAGTTGGCTTTTTTTTATGGCCAAGATGTTGTAATGAAATTAATTCGTGAACAGATCCAGATTGAGAATGTTCCGGTGACAAACACGGTGTCTGTTCTTCGACTGAAGCTGGCTGTTTTTCTTCAGTCCCTAGGCATTTAGGTTTTACTGGTGTGGACGGCTGCACTGATGCATGTACAGGTGACCGTGCTTGAATTTTAGACTTTGATTGCTGTAGCCCTGGTGGCGATGAAATTTCAGTTTTAAATTTTGGTGAAGAATTGTTACCATTAATTTGCACAACTTGTAACTTGCCTGAATCGACACCTATGAATACGTTGAAAAAAAAATTTATATGCGAATTAAATTTTAATATGCAAGCAAATTTCATTTATTACATGGACTAGTTTGCATTTGATAAAGAACAGGACTTCCTTGAGGTGTATATCGTGAAGGACTTAAATGAGGTGAATATGGAGATAAATGAGGTGATGGATACGGAGAAAATTGTGTGTGATTGATGTTTGAATGAAATTGTGCTGGCTGAGATTGTTGCTGCCGAGTAGCAACTGTCACTGAGCTAGCGTGTGAACATACACCTTAAGCAGAAAATATCAAAATTAAAAACTTCAAAAAAATATTAATATTACTATTTTACCAGGTACTTGAAAGCCTTTAAATGTATGAGGATCCCTGTGCAGGACTGTGAGCAACAGCTCGGGTAGATCACCTTCTATTACATCACTTCCTGCAAAGTTGTCTTTTAATTCTCTGTAAATAAATATGAAAAAAAATATTACGATCAAAATTCATATATAGTAATAAAATTTACAATATTTAAAAATACCAATAATTTTAGTCATGCAAAATTAACTTATACTGAACTGTTTTTTTTTATATATTAAACACTTTGCATTTATTCGTTTGAGAATGATTTTCCAGAATCCAAAATAAACAAAATGTTTTTCTCGTATCTCATCTCTTATAAATATAAGTGATTTATAACATCCGAAGTAATCTAAAAATTTGTTTAATCTATGAAATAGATTGAACATTTATTACTGATTTATTGTTGATTTTTATATTCAATCGAGATTTAAGTATTCCATTACCTAAATTAATGGTCTCGTTGCTCTCAACACCCGGCAACTTACTTAGATCGACCAAGAAGAGGTGGTAATTAAACTAAACAATGCCACACTCTACATGCACACAATTCATTCTTTCTCCGAGAATTAAATTCTAAAATCTATTTATTTCTAATCCAAAACAGCTATTTTCAAGAATGTAATTACAAAAATTTTGATTAATTTCAGAAATATTTTTCTGGGTTAGGTTGCAATTTTTGTGACCATGCCAGTCTCGACATATCATGATAGAAATCGATGATGATTCTAACATACCTGTTACAATGTACCTCTTTAACTAAGTGAGCTACAAGCTTGCAAAGTCTGGATTCTTTGCAGAAGTAAAGTCACTTCTTGGCCATCTGGCTCAATTGCTCCGTAATATCTTTCAGCTACTTAGCAACTGTTATGATAAATAATACTCAGCAGCAAATAAACTTTTAAATAATTAATAATTATTTTTTGTAGCGGTTGCTAAATAACTGAAGCAAATATTAAATAGAATTGAACCAAAATGCCTAAAAAATGGCTTATAACTTCCACAAAAAATCCAGGCTATGAAAGCTCGTAGCTTCAAAGTTCACAACATTACTGCAAAACAAATAGGGATGTTAGAATCAACTGAATAAGATCTACCGCAATATGTTAAAATAACATTCCATCATTTCTCTCATATGAAAAAATCCAGTATGTCTATTGTTTTTATAAATTATAACAATTATTAAGACATTTGCATGTAAGCTACTTTACTAGGCAGATACCAGTGCTCATGTCTATTTAAGACACCGTACAAAATTCTCTATACATTTAATTATACTTATTACCATTATTCAATGTAACATGAATAAAACTTGAATGTTAGAATTGAGACCCATTGTAAATTCTAGCTCTATTAAAATACTTTGTAAAAATGTGTATTCATTTTTTATGTTTTAAAGGTGCTATCAAGAATACAAATAGCAGTCTATTATTCATTAGACTATTATTTTAATCAACATTAATTTAACAAAATCATTCTTAAATCATTATTATGCTAGAGAGAATTAAATCTGTCACTGATAACTTAAATTTAAATTAATTTGCAAATGTACATAAAATAACAACTGGTAGTATAAGAGTAAACGCAGAAATAGACTTTACATGTGTTCTGATGTTGTATGACTCAATGCTTGAATTAATTGAGCTGCTAACACTACATCTCTAGTATTCAAAAGCCGATGCGCTTCTTCAGCAACACGGGGATGAAATAGGAGACTTCTGTTATTTAAAGTAGCAGGTAATGGTGAAGGCAATGGTAGTTCCGGAAGCACTACAGAAATAAATCAATAAATAAGTATTAAATCTTAAAAAACTTTAAAACGGCAGGAGGGATAACATTTTGGGCAATACTTACAATCTGTAAGACTTGCAATTCCAGCTAAAGTTGTAATTGGTACACTAGGAATCTCCCCATTCATGATGAAAGGTCATTTACATTTAATTTTCGAATAATCAGCAATCCTATTCAAATATAAAAAATATATTTTAAAAACAGGTCAGAAATGAATTTTTGCAACATAAGTGATTTTTCATTTACTTGCATGTAGATAACTGAGAATCACTAGTTGCATAAAAAAATTCTGCTAATTTTACATATTGCTATTATACAGTCGATCCTAATATACAGATTTCAACACGGAAAAACAATTTAATATTTTATAGACGTTCGTTTGTTTGTAACTTCGTATGAAGTTTTCGCTAACTCCCTAATGGAAAATAATGTCACAAAAGAATAATATCATGGTGTACACGCATGACTTTAGTTTTAGATTATAACCTAGTTATATTATTTAGTATGACAGGAATATACAGCAAAGGAAAAACTCGTGATGCAAACTTCAATAGATGACTTACATAACGTCACAACTATTTTTGCTGAGAAGATTACAACTTCTATCATCATGCTCCATTCTCGATAGCATTTACACTTCACTTGCAGATAGTCGGATCATAAAAACTAGTAAGTGTATTTTTTCTCTTTCCTCATACCATTTAAAATAAAGCTACCACCCCAAACACTATTCTTATTTGTAGAAGATTCGGCAATGCTTTCTTATGAAAGTTGATGTCCAAGATTCATGTGCAATATTTGCTACTAATATATCGATTTCATATCAAGGTTTTAATAGGTATTAAAATTGCAACTAGAAAGTTGCAATTTTTCTTCAATCGAAAGTAAATAAGTCATGCAATGCCCATTTTACAGACTACATAAAAGAATTAACAAAATTTACTACATAATACTATAAGAAACTTTGCAACTATTAAATATGCAACCAATATCCTTTGTGAGCAATTGCTAACTAACACGGTTAGACTTTTGGTTTTAGTAAGCACGATGTCAGATTCTGATAGAACTCCGATGTGGTGATTCTAATTCATCTATCCATCTTTCGATTTCAATGGAACTAAGCAAGCTGAGAATTTTCTAAAATTTGCAAAAATAATAAATTATTTGCTAGCATTTTGCAGCATGCAAGTCATAATACCTGACAACTGCTAAGAAATATTACAGTAGAAACCAAATATTTTAAATAAATTTAATATTCTAATTTCCACTTTTCCCAAATTTTTGTTTAATTAACTCAATTTTAGTAGTTTTTATACATGTCATAAATAATTTTTTTATTAATTTTTTAACATGTATCCAGCAAAACACAAACAAGTTTAAAATTATTATGTGTCTATTTGCAAAACGTGTCTAATCTTAAAATTTAATATTCTTTTTTAAGTTAGTGATTAGTGTTGCTCGTACATTCGTTTAGAAAGCGTATTTTCTAGTGAAATATATATTTCTAAAGATTGCCGAGATACTACATTCGGTATTACAGCGTGCAGGCAGTAAAATAGCTAAAATTAACTTACTATTTCCCCAAATTGAAAACTTTTGGAGCCGTAGCTCGCTTAGTTCTAACTCAAATCGAAAATCAAATCGGTGAATTGGAATCCATGCATCAAGTTCTACCAAAATATGTCATCACTAATATCGTCACTGGGCAAATCGCAAAGACAACATACCGACGATATTAAATATCAAAAACTTGGGACTAGTCAATAAACATTATAAAACTATAAAAATGGTATGACATTCATAAAACAACTTCAGCAAAATATTTTTAGTTATGAAAATTTCGAGACAAAATTTGTATTTACAAAAATGTTATAACTTCTTTTGATCTTAAACCTATGAAAATTTTTAAATGATCTTCAGATATTACTTAAGATAATTTTTCTCAATACAACACCAATGAAAAACAAAGTGGAATTATTGGTAACAAATTCCATGAATTGAAATTTCTTAGAATGAAAAAAATTCTCTTAATATTTTAATTTCTGCATTTCTGCAGCCAAATAATAATAAATTTTAAGGCAATTTAATACTATTAAATATTTGGAATAATATCAGCTATTGACTCTTGTCAAAATGTGAAAAGTTAGAAATGTTAGAAATATTTTTAGTTTTACGATGTAGTATGCAATGTAATTTTAAATGAAATTCACAATAAATCTTTTTCAATGGAAATATTCTGTATTTTCATTTCAAGAAGTAATTAACATTTATTTTTAACTTGAAATCAATTTCAAGCTACCTATTGTTATATTGTAAAAATGCAAATTTAGTTTGCACATAAGTATTAAACTTATCTCAAGATCTCATTTTTTCATAAACTTAAGAGTTAAGGCAAATTTTAAGCAGTTATGCCATCCCTGAACTGAAAATTTGGCTTTAAAAAATAAAAAAAAAAAGATTTATCAAAGTTGGCACTATTTTGAAAATTAGCAAAACATATCTTGCGCTCTAAAATGTAATTTTGAATGCTCCTTATATTTTCCAATTGCAGTCGAGTGTTATTATGATTGTAAACATTAAGAAAATTGATTACAATAAGCATCTTATAAATAAATTGTAAAATTTAATGACAGTAAGTTGGGAACTCCTTTCTAGTATTATATTATGAAACCGTGGACAAGATATAGCTGACTTATGAGTTACTGTAGTATTATATTGATTAAGGTTTTCATTAATAGATTAATTTCATTTTTATTATGAAATCCCTCCATGTATTAGATCATTAATAATCAATTAACAACTGCTAATTTATATTCCACAAAATGTGAACTCAACTCAAACTATTGAATTAAAATAATTCATTTATGTTTATATGAGAGTTCAACCAGGTAAACAGAAATGAAAATGTCTAACTCTTACCACCCTCTGCTGTGTAAATTGGAAAATATTCTTTTAAGCCTAGTTTGTACATTCCAACAAAGTATAAATTTACTATACCTTTTCATCTTTGTAATTGTAATAGCTTTACACTTATTAATCCTGTATCAAGAATTTTCTTAAACGTTCATTTTCAAAGCTAGTCTATAATCTGTGAAAGCCATTCTAATTTTAAAACAACGATAGGTTCATTCGGAAACCGGGCACTAAGTACAGAACGTGCGATTAATTTATTTATCATTTACCCAGTATGCTAAACCGAGACAACTATTCGCTGTCCTTCCCTTTAATTTCATGGAAAACACGAAATTAATAACATACAATTGGTGGGTCTGCCATATTCATTGATTACAAGTGCAAGTAAGCATCACCGATTCACTTACCTTTCAATCCAAGACTAAATCAGCTGGAAAAATATAGAAATGTAGCCAATTTTTCACATAAGTCACTTGTTCACTCTAACTTTTTCCATAACTGCATAAAACGATGGAAAAATCAGTTTGTAATGCTCGCATCCATCATGAACATAACAATGAAACGCGCCAAAAATTTAGTTCCATCACTTGTTCCTGTGTATGGCTGCGCAGATTAGTGAAAACGATATTATCCTTTTAAATTGCCAAATTTCTGTAAATTTATTTTTAGCACCAGATTATTTATTTATAGATATATATACTTCATTGATTATAATTGCTGTTAGGTACAAATTTGTAGATGAAATAATCCTGTAGGCAACGATTGACTTCAATTCACTGTGTACCGTCGAGCTGCAAGTAGTTCGTTAGAACGTTTTTCATTCGCTGCAGTAGTACACATTGTGTTCGATGTATATTTCTAAATGTTTAGAAAGAAAATTTCGTGATTATTTGTAATTTAATTTTTGTATAAAATACTATATTTAGCAACTGGTGTACACTACTTATAAATCTTTTAAAGAATAAAATTTAATTTAAATCTACATAAATCAAAGGAAAAATCGGATTTCATGTGCTTTTACTGTTACGAAGTTTCCCTATAAGTGAGCGTATCTAAATATTAACAGCAAGAATTTATTCTGGACTGCAAACTTGTTAAAGTCGTGAAATATTTGAGATTGATATTGGTTGTTAGTTTTGTTATAAATAATACTTTTTTTATGTTTCTATCATTTATTAATGACTTCATGGTGTATTCAAAGTTTTGATAAAGAAGTTTAAGCGTTTGTTTACCGTCTGGGGGGGTGTATTCATCAAAATTTCATTGTTATGACATCTTTAAACAATTAAATTGTTATTTTATGGATATCTTAAATTAGTAAGGTGCCGCGCCCCCACTTCCTTAGCCAAGAATTCCTCAGAGAGTGGTCTAACTTAGCACGAGTTCGACTCGGCGAACTCACGGGGCGTTGAGAAAATTACGAGAAAGAATCTGACTCGGTATTGAGATTCAAAAACTACTGCTAACAGTTTATTCTATTTTATGTACAAAGCTAAGGTCTTTAGACTTGGGGTTTGATACGAGAATTAGCACTAGATAATTACTATGAAGTAATTATCGAAATTTACTTTACGATTCCAGTGACCAGATTGCGAGAGACACAAATCTGGGTTGGGCGGGAGGAAAACAATATCGAGCAAGGGAGCTCTGCGTTACCGGGGCTCAACAGTGCTAAATAAAGGATTTTCTCCTCTCCAAGCGGTATCACTCAGTCTTCCTATCAGTGTCTGGAGGTTCGGGGTCTTACTGTCCGTGAGCGCGGGTGGCTGCTGCGCCCAGTCTGATGCCGTAGGCCTCTGTCATATCTAGGGTATATTTGTCAGTTCAATCAAAGGCACGGGTTTGGTGGAAACTCCGTTGTCTCTGGCTCCAGTCACTCCTAGCAAATTCGGGGGCTTAGGTTTGACGGTGGGGCTCGTGCGATCCTTCGGCAGTTGTTCTTTGGTGGAGGGTTTGTTGACTTGTTATTTCACTTTCCTCAGTGACCTGCCTCGTCACCTTCGCCCTAGCGGCGGATATGAGCGAGACAGGGTCTTCCTCATTGGAAATGGCGCTCTTTGGTTTCGTTGTTTAGCCAGCGCATCCCCAGGGGGCGAGCTTCCGATGTCCATCCAACAAAGGAAACTGGGTCACGCTCGAAGGCCGCGCATCTTGCATACCCATCACACGTCCCCTTCCTAGCGACGTTCGTCGCGTAACTCGCAACTCTTGACCAAACAGGTCAAGCTGTGGAAAGAAGCGATAAAAGAGACATCATGTAAAAAGAACAAGGAAGAAGACAAG
>JAQFZU010000802.1:0-18812 GCA_034696185.1 Henia vesuviana | reverse complement strand
TGGTCAATTGCACTCACTAATAAACAATCGTTGATAAAGACTGATCGAATGAGCTGATGTTTTACCATCAATCACAATAGTTGTCACATTTCTGTAACACAGTATTTGCATGGAATTTCAGAAAATTTTTGTAGTTTGTAATTTTTAATACCCAAATACAGGTTTAAAGCTTCGAGTTGATTTAATACTTTCTACAATCCAAAACCCTCAACTGATTCTATATCGTATTGAAATGGTTTTCCTAAAAAGAAAAATTGCAATAAATTACAATAGTTACATTATAATGTCTAACCAACCTCTTCTTGAAATGTACATTGCAAATTAATGTATGGGCAAATATCTAATTTTGTTGTCAATTTCATTCTGTAATTACCAATTTGGTAAACAAAGGATGAATGCGTCCTTTTTCAATTCCTCGTAATTATTGTAAATGACTTGTCTTTTAATTTCTGGAGGCGATTGTTTTGTGAGTTCTTTCCTTTTGTGGATGGACCGGATGGGAAAACTCTTCTGAAGCATAAATTTTGTTGGTAAATTAAATAAACTTAGTTTTTACTATGTTTGGGAGCACCATTGGCCAATAGCGTCTCCGCTGTCCGGTTCTCCACTGGTTCGAGGAACATTTTGTGGCTCCCGTGCTCAATGCCACCGAACACCAACTGTCCTTCCACATGGTGTCCACGCCAGTATTTCCGCCGACCGAATTTACTTTCATCAATTTCAACAACCACATCTGGTCCACCAATTTGTTCGCGTTGGTTGTAAATGGCCTCAAAGACAACTTGACGACAGAAGTTGGACCAATCGATGCAGGTCTTGTGGCTGAGACGCACTTGGGACTTGGATTTCTATGGTTTGTAGCTGCACATTGTTTAAGTAAACATATTCCGTTTCTGTAATTTCAATTTCTAAATACAAGATTTATTTACCATGGGTTGTAAAACACGATTCAAAAAATGTCTCGAACACATGTGAGCTTTAGAGAAATCGAATATTAAATATGCCACTCTGCGCAAATAGATTGCGCGGCGGAAGCTTTTTACCCATGATGCAGTAGTCAGCGGGCGAAGTGTGGTAAATGAAATTTGGCATACAAAAGAATATTTATCTCTTTTTAAGTTTCCGAGGTGCTTATATAAACGTAATTCGGACTATGAGTGGAGAACCTGAAGCAAAACGTCGAATTATGGATTCAAATAAAAAAAAAATCGGTACACACAACGGGGTTTTTCATTGCGATGAAGTATTAGCGTGTTTTATGCTAAAACAGTTACCGGAGTATAAAGATGCAGCGATTGTGAGGTAATCACCAATTTCGATTAATAAACATTTTACAATATTATTTTCAACACAGATCGAGGGATCTTGATGTTTTAAAAACGTGTGATATCGTCGTCGACGTTGGTGGAATTTTCGATCCTGAAACTCATCGTTACGATCATCATCAAAGGTTTAATAATTATAATTCGATATACAAATATATTTAAAATAAATTTATATTTTAGAGATTTCAAAGAAACTATGAATTCGTTGAATCCTTCGTACCGTTGGGTAACGAAATTAAGCAGTGCTGGATTAATTTACTTCCATTTCGGGCTGAAACTCGTCGCTCAACTTTTAAATCTTTCAAAAGAAAGCGATGAAACCAACACAGTATTCGAAAAAGTGTACGAAAATTTGATGGAAGAGATCGACGCAATTGACAATGGAATTTCACAAGCAGATGCAGAACCACGGTAAAATAAAAATAAAAATTTAATAATAAATTATTTCATATTATTTTTACAGATATTTAATTACAACAGATTTAGGTTCGAGAGTAGCAAATTTGAATCCTTCGTGGAACGATACTAACCAGGACGAACAGGTTTTAATTTTTTAAAAAATTATTTCTACATTTTAAATAAAAAAATTATTTTAATTTTAGAGCGGATTTGATAAAGCTATGAAATTAGTAGGTGAAGAATTTTTAGATAAAGTTTTATATTACGGGAAATCGTGGCTGCCGGCGAGAAAAATTGTCTTTGAGGCACTCGGGACAAGAAACGAGGTTTATTTATTTTTTAATATAATTATTTTAAATATAATTTTATATCTTTAGGTTGATGACAGCGGGGAAATAATTGAACTGAAAAATGGAGGATGTCCTTGGAAAGATCATTTGTTTTTCCTCGAAAATGAATTGAAAATTAAATCTCCCATTAAATTTGTTTTGTATGAGGATCAGAATGGGAATTGGAGAGTCCAGGCCGTGCCTATTCGAATCAGATCATTTGAATCCAGGTTATGGTATCCTAAAAATTAAAATTAAAATAAAATTTAATTTTCTTTTGGATTTTAGATTACCACTTTTGAAGGATTGGCGAGGCCTTAGAGACGAACAATTATCAAACATCACTGGAATTCCAAATTGCGTATTTGTACACTCGAATGGGTTTATCGGTGGAAATAAAAATCGCGAAGGGGTTTTGGAAATGGCGCGGAAAACATTGAAAAATTGTATCTCGTAAACGAAATAAAAAGTTATTTCAATGAAATTAAAATATTTAAATGTTGCGGGTTTAATTAAATAATTATTTGGGTTACGTCCATAGATGGCGTTTATTCAAATTTCCCACAATTCCTTTGTTATTGATCGCAATGGCAATGGCGATGCGTTGTGGCAGATGTGAAGTTTGTTTGTATCTAGTTTGATTCAGTTCCTTATAAACAGGAAACTTTTGGAATGAAAGAGTTGCGAAATGTGTTTTGATTAGGTGAATTACGTATGAATGCAGTGTACACTTGACGTTTATCTGTAAATCAAGTGGAAAACTACTCGTATCCAACTTCAACCTGTGGATTTGGGCCATGGACAAGAAAAAAATATTTCGGTGAGTTCAAAAAATCAAACAATCAAAATTAATAACAAATTAATAATATTTTTAATTATTTTCTAGCTTTTAATTTATATTAAACATTCAAATTTCCCGTTTCATTCGACATTTTATCAATCTTCGCTCAAATTTTTATTTTTTTCTTGGGTTTTTTGGGGCTGAATTTTCCATGAATCACTTAACCGTGGCTTTTTATTAGGTCAGACTTAATTACAACGTACATTTTAAAAAAATACAAACAAAATTCTTAAACCAAAAAAAATTTAACCGAGATTTAAAATATTTCAACATAATTTTATTAATTTTCAAAAAAAAAAAAGAAAACCAATCAAATTCGATCGAAATGAAAATCATAATAATTAAATTAATCAAAAAAATAGATAAAAATATATTATTTGTTATAACTGTACCGTTAGATAGGAAAACAAATAATATTATCAAGGAACCTCCTATGGGACAATTTCCACTCGGGACAATGGCTTTAGTGCGAATATAATGGCAAGTTACGTGAACCGGAAATATTTATTGATGAATGTAAACATTACCTTTTTAGTCATATAAAATTGTATATTAGTCATGACTTCTGCTTGACATATGTTCGAACTGGTTTTTTATTTTATTTGTTTATTTTAAGATTTTTTTTTATTTAAATATTTATTTATTGATATTATAATTTTTATTATTTTTTTTTTTAGGTGACAAAACAGAAAAATAAAAGTTGAACAAAAGATGTCTTCTCGTCGAATTCAGACAGTTGAGGAACTGGTTAATCAGTTCAATCTTCCTGATCTGCTTTCACTGTATCCGGCTGATTTATCGCTACAAAATTTTGCTCGTCTATCCGGAGATGATATAATGCACATCCAAGATGGTGGACTTCGAGTTAAGGTTTTATGGGCTGTGCAATTGGCCAAGGAGTTGAACGTTAATCCAGAAGTAAGTCAACTAATATTTGGTATCCGCTTTTTTGTTGTGGGTGTAAACGGATTTGATAAAGGAAATGATGCGCTCCGACTACCAAAGGAAATTGATAGGAAATTCGAGTTTTTTTTTTTTGGTTTCTTAACTGAGTCCAATTGAGTGTTAAATTAATAATTTCAGTGTGCATCGAAATGATTTTGCATTTAATATTTTATGTTCGCAATCAGATGGTGGAATTAAGAAGGAAATGTGAGATTTTTTTCGAGTTATGAAATGTTTTTATTGTTGAATATTTAATTAAATCGTTGAGTGTTGGAGGAGACTCGAAATGTTAAAAGTGCATTTAAATGTCATTTATCTGCGAGCACATTGAGTATTGCTATAATTAACTCTTGAATTTAATATAATTTGAATTTATAAAATTGTTATTATTGTTTGTGGGAAGATGGAATTTTGGTTTTTGCAATTTAAATAATTAATATTAGTATTTTTATATTGGTCATTTCTTCCATTTACAAATTTTTGTTGATAAAATTTTAAAAAACTAATTTTTTTGTTTTATTTATCTTTTTATCACGTATTTAGAAGCAAAGGTTTTTGTTTGCAGATATTTATTTATTAAGTAAATATAAACTTCAAATATAAAACTTCTATTCAAACGTTTTCTATTTATAAACTCGAATAACCAGTGAATAATAATATTCTTTTTATTTTTTAAATTTTAGAAATATATCAAATTGCATTTTCTTTTCAATGGTTGCCTTAAGAATTCTTCTAAAAGGACAGTATTAACTCATAACAAAAAATTATCTCAAAATGCTATTGATTAAGACACATTCGAGAATATTTTCTCGTCTTTGCCCTTTTCTCCAATGAGATAACTTATCTAAATGTAAATATAAACTAAAATAGGATATTTATTTGAATATCAACAATCTTTGATTCTGGTAAATTATTTATTTTTAGAAATTGAGTACTTAGATATTATTCTAGGAACATCCATTAAATTAATTCAATTTCTTATATAGAGTTCAAGAGTCTTTTCATACTCTAAACAGCTGTTCGAGGATTATAAAACTAATAGAAATATTGTCAGTATTACAGCTCCACAGCTGTAACAAGTGTTACAACACATAATGCAGATGTTCTTCAAAACCAATAATTCATACGTAATCAAACATTCAATTAATTTCAGTTACTTTTTTTAGATACCAAATTAAACATTCGAATTATGTAAGTGCATAAAACTATTCATTGGGGAATTTTATAAGTTACTTGGAGCTGGTAATAGCTGTAACCCATAGTGGCAACTGCAGAATCCTAATGCAACTTGCCATACTTAACTTTGTGAACTCCTACCGGGAGTCGAGGAGATTTCACGTCATTAATGGATTATTAACGGTCCTTAATGGGGTTTCGTCGTTCCCTTACTCAAATCCATAGCTCCTTAATACAAATGCCGCATGAAATATTCAAAAGGTAAAATGGTAATCGAAAGAAGGTTTGAGAATGAGAAAATGACCTTTAACATTCCCCAATATAATTACGAAACGAAATCTAATTTGACTCGAGTTCTTGTCGACTTCCGAGCTACCGCAGACCCCCTAATTGCGCAATGGCGCTAAGATAATGACTGCCACTTCCTTCCGCCTCGACTCACCATCGAAGCAATTTTGTTAACAACAACATCATTTTCGGAATTTCCACCAAAATAAATTTCGGGCATTAATCGTAACGGTCTCGAAGAATTTAACCCTTTCAACTGACAAGAGGCATAAGCATTTTGCAAAGTGGTCATCTGTGGAAACTTGATAGCTCCTAAGAGCAAAGTTTCATGGCCCTGGTCCAACAAATATTGATATAAAAAATATATAAAGTCAAGCGGATGGAAGATACTTAAAGAAGATGATGACATTGAATCATAGAAAAGCGCGGATTCAGTGGCGATAGCGAAACCCTTGGGAGGCAGCACCAACTTAAACACGTGTCTCCACTCAACAACTATTCCATTGCTTCGAAAGGAAGTAAAAAAATAAACGAGCTTCAACCTGCTATCGTAAAGTGAACTAACCCGTTTCCAACTCGACTGTTGGCGATTCCCAATAGTTGTTTTAAAGTGAAAAAAGAAGAAACGAACAAAAGTTGCATTTGATTTGCTAATTCGCGAGGAAAACGAAAGTTTGGATTTAATGTTATGACTGCATGAATTTCGTGAAAATTGAAAGTCGAAGAGGTAAATGTTATGTTTAAATGATTATTATATTAGTCTAGTTTTGCAATCTGTTTTTTAATTTTATCAGATGTTGAAATTTGATTTATTTTACCTGTTCAGTTTGATCGAAGGTTGAATTCATTTATTGTTTCAAGTTTTTTTTTTATTCTTTTGTTATTTTATTTATAATTATCCTTCTGTTGGGTTTGATTTGTGTGCTTTGGGATATGTAATGACTATTATTTTAATTTATTTTTTTAAAGGATTTTTAATTTTTTTTTTTTAAGTTTCTTTTATTTTTTTAAGTTTACTTATGACGCACCAACTGATTCGTGATTGTAAATCATTATGAGTTTTTCCCATGAGTTTCCTCTTAACGAGTCTATTCTCTTAGAACAGTGGAGTTGATGATGTAAATATTTGATATTTGCAATTTCTTTGTATTTTTAAATGTTATTTTAAATAATTTAAATATGAAAAATATCGATTGATGTTATCGAAATTATTCAATAGTTGAAAATACAAAAGACTATGAATGATTCATTCATTAGCCATTTGAAAGTCTGAAAAATTCAAAAATAGATTTTCTAACATTTAATTATCTCAATTCATCTGTTAAGGTGCATTTATATGAGTTTGTTGAGTGAGTAGTCGTTGCTTAGCAATGGGAGTCTGTGGGCCAAGGTTGAGTCGAAATTCCTAGAGAATATTCAGTCGATCGTCAGAGGTCGCGTGAGGTAACTCGAATATAAAAGTAGACAGAAGATACTTTTCTAAAGAGAACTTTTTTTAAATGTCTGCATTCATACATTAAACTCATGGCTCATCGGCGTAGCCACACCTGCCAGGTGAGTGGCCTTGTTTCTTTAAGCGAAATCTTTGTAGGACAAGAGTGGAATTAAATTCATCTCTTTATAGAAATCTCGTTTTGTTTTTTTTTTTTAAAACGATTTTTTTAGATATTTTAATATTACCTTATTATTTAAATAAATTTAAATATTTATAACTTTAATTATACACGATTTATTACTAATTTTATGGACCCTTGAAATAATAAAATAAAATTAAAAAAAAATTTTTTTTTTAAAAAAATAAAAATTAATTAAAAATTTAATTTTGAAATTGAAACGAAAAGTAATATGGATTTAAGGGTTAATTGTGGGTGTAGTTGAAATAGTTTTTGAAATTGAGGTCTGTACGCAATCGTTGTTCATCAGGTGAGAATGTAATTGGATGGGACCCAAAGTTATTTTTATATTTGCTAAGAATTCGAGCGCTGTTTAAGACCCAAAAGAGGTTGATAATTTTTTGCTTTTTATTTATTTATTATTTATTTAAAGTTTTATAGACAAAAGGTAATGTTTACATGTACTTAGTGAGCTTCATAATAACTCGAGTGCTGTGTTGATAAGGTTAAGAGAAGAATTTACACTAATGGATCGTTAATGGTTTGAAGGATTAATGTTGGACGGCATTTATTACGAGTTGAAATGAAAGGAGAATGTTTTGTTAATGGTCAGTTCATTACAGAGATAAGGCAAAGTGAGGTTTTGGGAATTTTATCTATTGATTTTCTCAATCATTGCGTTGTAGTAAAATCCTTTTTCACGATATTTATTTTACAATTTTTTTTCTACGAAATTGTTGTTTTGCTGTTTTAAAATGATGAAAACAATTTAATGTTGTGTTTTTTATATAATTTTTTTTGTGAAAAACAAGTTCGGTATTTAAATGCAAATAACGTTCATTTCAAAGCGTTAAACAGTTTACGGTTTTCACTTTGGAATAAAATACGAGGTTTAGTGGGTTTTTTGATGCCAAAATAGAAAAAAAAGTAGTTTATAACGACTTAAGGTTTTAAATTTAAGGATTCACTTTAGTGGCAACAGAATAATGATATAATTATATAAGGACTGTTAAATTCTCAAAGGCGAATGAAGAAATTTTTGGTTCTAAAGATTGATATTTTTACTCTAAACCGCGTGACAATTTTGTTAAGAAATATATATCTGAAAATAAATGTTAAGAATTGGCTAATTTCTATTTAGGTTTTTTTTATTGAATGATATTGTTTTTTATTCAGGCTGCTATTAACAGTTCGGCCGGGTTAAAAGTCGAGGACGATTTAACATCATGTGCTCGTCGTCGATCACTTTCTCGTCATATCCCAGAAGATGCGAGGCGAAGACGAGAGAGTTTTGCCGCTTTTCCTACAAATTACCATTTGGCGCTTCTTACTAGCCAAGGTTTGTTATTATTCGGTTTGTATATATTTTTCTTTAATTTTTATTATTTTTAATAATAGCGAGTGAAGCGAGTAATTTGGTTCGGTTGCGGAGTTCAAGTCTAGGTCAATCTGCACCGAGTTTGTCAGTTACTATGGTAATTGTTTTTTATTATTTTAAAAAATAATCGATAATTTAAAAGGATTCACATTGGTTAGATCATATTCATAAATTCAAATTTAATTTTAAAAGGTTTCGGTGATTAATTTTTTTAAAATTTTTTTTTAAAAGTTTTAAAACTTTAAAACAATAAATTGACGGTTTTTTCCACACGAAGTATTTCGATTCGACCGTAAAAAGGTACGTATAAAATTTTTATTATTATTTATAACTCAAATGAAACATTTTCACCAACTGGTGAATATTTAACTTCAAAACCAAATTGTACATCTGTTTTAAATATTATTTTTAATAAATGAAAAATCATTTTTTATAATTTTAATCATGAAATTCCCACTGGATTCGTGCATAAACTTAATACTTAAAGTCTTATTCGTCGTTGGAATTGCGCACGCGTCGTTTTGCTCGGTCTCAGGTGGATCCATCGATCGATCCTTTTGTATAGTACAGCTGCCCCTCAATGTCGGGTTTCCCACACTCGCTAGTGAATGGCACAAGTTGCCATGGTTACGGAGCAACTGATCTGCAGTAGCTGCAGTCGAGACGTTGCTCCTGGGTTCTGCGAGGCATGGCCGAATCCTGACGAACATTCACTCGGGTAAGAAAATATCTTTGGCAAATGTGGGTATGAGACAGCGTGGAATTTTTTGGCGTATTGCGCAATATGGGGCTGGCAAAATGGCCGACCGTGAGTCATGTCGGCCATTGGCGTATGAATGGATACACTTTGCAATTGATTCCAGTTTGTTGTTTGTTGCTTTAGTTTATGAGAGAAAAGCTGAATCCCTGGTCGATATTTCGTGCTCTTCGTGCATGCAATCGGCTTTACTAATAAATGAAATTATCTCGTATTGAATTTCTGCCATAATATCGTTGAATTTTTATTTATTATTTTTAAAGTTGATAGATTTGAATTTTTGTTTCAACTGGAAATTTTATGTTATTCTAATTTTAAAAATTATTTAATTTTGGTTTTATTTTCTGTTTATTGTTTTTTTGATTAAATAACACTAAGCAATTTTTAAAATCCATTTACGACATTCTATGCGTAAAGATAAACAAGACGAGTTGAAAGCTTGTAAACACATTAGGGCTCAAGCAAGCTTAATTAGGACCGAGAAAAATATTTTTCTACAATGCTCATTCGACTAGTGAATAATTTTAAATTTTTCAATTAGAAAATCCGAAATTAAACGCATCGATCGATACAATTTTTATATGTCCCTTAATTGGTCGCCATTTTCTCGATTCAAAATCTCCAGGAAAATTCCGACGATTTACAATTGAAAGAAAAATAGGAAAAGAAAAAAAATGTTTCATTTGATGTTATAACAAGGTGACTAAAAATTCGAGACTCAAATGGCCAATTGCCCGATGGCCAGTCCGGAGATGGACAATCCAGATGGGGAAGAGCAGGATGCGGTAGGAGAAGTACCATCGACGGCTGGTATCCCCGCTGGACGAGGAATGCCACGAAGTGTGAGTGATTCAACTCTGAGACGGACTAATTTGACTTTGCCACTGCCCAACATTTTTTCACTCATGCATCTTAAGGTAAAGTCGAGTTTAAAAATTTTTTAATCACCGAAATTTTTTGGGATCGAAAATGTAATATTTGAAAAACGACATTGAATTAATTTCTTTTCTGTTATTTGTAGAAGGAGCTTAGCCTGAGTAGACGTGGCAGGTGAGAAATTCAATTTCATTTAATGTATTTGAGTGCAGTTGTCGTAAAATTCTGGTTGTCAGTGTTAATTAGTTACACCGAACGAAAGGGTTTCTTTTTTGGCTTAGTCATTTTAACTAATTTATGGTTGGTTGAAAGACCGTGAATTCATCTTGTCATGGTCTTAGAAAAAATTTTGAATTTTGAATTCGAAGTCATATAAAGAATTTATTAATTTAAAATAATGTATAAATTGTTTTTCGTTCGTTTAATGGAATTTAGTGACTTAATTGTATTTGTTGTTGAATGTTTTAGTGCCAAACAACACGCTTAGACATGGTCTCGTTTGGTTTATTAAATGATAACACGAATTATTTATTGATGCAAGAATAATCAAAAATGTTTTAGATTAAGAGATTTGTTTTAATCATTTGCTGCATCCAATTCTGAAATGAATTTCGTGTCAATTTTTTTCCCATTTTTTTATTTTTCTCATTTTAAACAAAGAAAGGAAAAATCGGTAAAAAGAATTGAAGGATGTTTATTTGATGCAGCCATGTGCAGTCTTAAAATTGCTTTGGCAACCTTAACTAAACTTTTTCGAACAAAATTCAATTTTGTTTGAACCTTAGATTTTTTTTTATTTTTTATTTTTTTGTGATTTATTATACGATTAATTAATTTTTGGTAACAAACGGCGGTGTTGAAATTAGTTTTAACGTTTCGTTTCATTTTTAAAGTCATTTACTGCTCTTAAAATTCATTAACGAAAGTTGCTCAATTTATATGACGTGCGACTTTATAATCTTTTCTCTCTACGGTTTTATTCCATAATTACTTCAATTAATCTGGCTGCTGATTTACGACTTTTTATTTTTAATTTATGTAATCGATTAATTTTTCTTAGTGATAGTTTAAAGTGTACAACCGAGTGAGGAATCTGTTAAGAATTTTTTAAATTATGACACCAATAATTACTTAGAATTTCGACTTATAGCGACGATTATAATTAGACGGAAATAAAAGCCATCCACTTTTCGCTCGTAATTCGAGACAAATTGCCTGTACGACTGTGTTCACTTACTTGGTTAAACGTGAACAAAAGGTCGGATCGGCGATTATCACATTACATTTCGGTATAATGGCCGACGAGTGTCGCTTAAGTCATTTCAAAGTTGGCCAGTAAAGTGACTTTCCATTTCCATGGAACAATAAACCGGTGACTGAAGCAATTCAACCATTGTATCACGTTTATATTTTTTCTTATCTTTATATTGCAGTGGATTTTTATCGGTTAAGAAACGACAAATTATTACCGCTACAATTTATCTTGCCAAAGTAATTTTCGACGAATTATCGTTGGGAATTACTGCGATAATTAGAATTTAAGTTCTTTTTTTTGTTGGTCCTGTGTCGTAATCCTTGTTATTATTGCTATTTCAGTCGCTGTACGCAACGAAGGAGTGTAATTGCCAACACGTCTCCGACATTACCGCGATGTCATTCTCCCATTTCGCAAGGTAACTTTTTAATAATTTAGTAATTTGGGTAAAACTAAGGTTAATTAATTACATTTTTAATAGGAAGTCCTCTAGAGAGTCCGAGAAATATGTCACCCAATCAACATTTCTCTTTCCCATCGGTCAAAAGGTAATTAAATGCAAATGTTAATTACTTTAATTAAGGAAATGGAATTGAAGTTTTAAGGGAATTTGAAATACGGTACCAAAGCTTTTTTCGGAATATTTTATTTCTAGTTCGAGTGGAAAATATCATGAGAAAGTTCTGAATAACCCAGCCTTCGGATTATCGTCTGTAGGGTTAGTTTTAAACTAAGAAACAAGAATTTTCTCATTTTTTTTCTTCTTTTTTTCTCGTTTAGAAATATTTTTTTTTTAGTATTTTATTAGAATATTTATCTTTTTTAATTCACATTTATTTAAATTGCATTTGGGTGTTACGATTTGTATGCATATATTCAAGTCTATTTGATTTTAATGCATTTCGAAAATAAAGTTAATTTAATATTTATAATTTCATCTATATTTATTTTATGTGTAGAGTCGATGGTCGAAGGTGGTCTGTTGCCTCTCTTCCGTCTTCCGGTTATGGAACCAATACTCCTGGGAGTTCCAATGTTTCGGTAAAATTTCTTTTAATATTTATTATTAGTACCTGTAATGGATACTATCAATTTCCTCGTGCATTTTCTGGATCAAAATGCTCGTAGAAATTATTAATTAGATGTAATAATTTAATGTAAATTGACCATTACTTTTCACATAATTTAACTGGAAATTGAAACGTGCTGTTTGCATTCAAGGGCGTATTTCTTTTCTCTTCGAAGTGCATTACAGAAGCATTGAAGTGGCAAATTGGTGTTTCGGTTGAATTTATAATTCGACGTCACACTCAACCTTTATGGGTATTGTGGCTTGTGTTTCTATTGTATATTGTAATGGGTGTTCTTTTTACACAATACTATTCACTTCCAATAACATTACAAATGATAATTTCGTAAAGTGCGGCAGTGCACTTTGAAGCGAAAAGAAATACGCTCGTAATTCAAAAGTGAATTGTTTGGGTTTTTAACTTTGTATTATTCTTACATATCTTTGTTAAGTCTCAATGCTCATCTCAAGAAAGACTTCACCAAATAACTAGTCAGGCTACTCCGGAAGAAGTGAAAACTCCGACAAGGCATTTTTCAAGTAACGAAAGTAATCCTGGTCTAGATGATGACGGACGGCGATCTCCAATGTTACGTCCCCGCTCCCGAAGTTTAAGGTATGGTTTATCAGTAAAAATTTATTAGAAAAATTATTAGAATAATTTTTTGATTATTTCATTAATCATTAATTTGTTACTATTTTAATGGAATAATTTTATTTTTCTATTTTTCTCTTTCCCTTTTTTTCCAAACATTTTGCATGCTTCATTTATGGTGATTGGTGAAAAAGCTTGGCCTGGCTTTGCATTTCCACTTTGGAGTAAGAACACATCACAATTTATTTTCTTATTTTTCTGTTTGTCTAATTTTCTATTCTATTCAAACGTTTGATTTTATAATATAGCACATTGTATAATTTTAAGTTTTAATCAATTAAATTTAATTCGATTTTTTAAAATTAAAAAATAATTTTGGATTTTAAAGTGAAGATGAATTTAATTAACGGTTGTTTCTCATTGTAAATGTTTAGTAGTCCAATTCGATCGCCCGGTGTGGATAATGAAATCGTAATGATGAATACATTGTATAAGGAAAGATTTCCTAAAGTAATTTATTTTATTTGTATAAATATTTATTTGTTTTAAATTTTTTAATTATAATTCTAGGCAACGCAACAAATGGAAGAAAGATTGACCCAGTTTGTCAACACTAATCGAGATTTAGATAACTCGGATGGTATAACTCGGTTTGTGCATCATCAAGTAATGGAAATGGCTCGAGATTGTTTGCAGAAATCGCAGGAAAAATTAATAACGAGTAGATATTTTTACGAAATGTCGGAAAACTTGGAAAAACTTTTGATTGAGGTCAGTTAAAAATTATTTTGTAGTGAATTTCGATTAAATTTTATTTGATTTTAGGCGAAGGAAAAGTCGCCTCAATCATCCCAGCATTTAACTTCATTAGTCAAAAAATTACTACTTATTGTATCGAGACCCGCTAGACTTTTGGAGTGCTTAGAATTTGATCCCGAAGAGTTTTATCATTTACTAGAAGCGGCAGAAGGCCAAGCAAAGGGACTTCAGGGGATAAAAACAGACATTCCTCAATACATTATCAATAAATTGGGACTAACGAGAGATCCTCTGGCTGGTAATTCTAATTATTTTTAAATTATTTTTTTAGACTTTAATCGAATGACAGATTTTACAGATTTTGTAGGTGGTATATCACCGATAGTGATTCAAGAAACTCATGATGGAAAGCCTGAAGACACTAAAATAGAGGATGAAATCAGCGATGAAAAACTGACTTTCAAAACAAAAACTCCCAGCGAAGATGATTTCGAGAGAATTAAATTAATCAGCAATGGCGCTTATGGGTAATAAATATTGATTTATAGTCTAATTTGATTTGATCATCGTTAAAATTTTAGTGCTGTTTACTTGGTTCGCCACAAAGAAACAAGGCAAAGATTTGCGATGAAAAGAATAAATAAAAATAATTTAATGCTGCGTAACCAAGTGGAACAAGTTTTTGCCGAGAGAGATATTATGAGCTTCACTGATAATCCTTTTGTTGTCAGTATGTTTTGTAGCTTTGAAACCAAAGTGAGTGACATAAGATTTATTACTGGTCAGCAAAAAATCAATCTTTACTAATATTTCTAGAAACATCTTTGCCTCGTCATGGAATACGTCGAAGGTGGCGATTGTGCAACACTCTTAAAGAACATGGGACCCTTAGGAGCAGATATGGCACGATTTTATTTTGCAGAAACTGTTCTTGCTGTTGAGTATTTACATAGTTATGGAATAGTTCATCGCGATCTTAAACCTGACAAGTAAAATCTTAAATTGCTTAGTTTGGAATGGTAATTTTGATTTTTGTTTTTTATTTTTAGTTTACTAATAACAGCATTAGGACACATAAAATTAACGGATTTTGGGTTATCTAAAATGGGATTAATGAACTGTAAGCACATTTTTAAAATTTCCATTTGTTAAGATGAGAAATTTAAATTATTGGTGAAATGCAGTGGCCACCAATTTGTACGAAGGATACGTTGATAGGGATACGAGACAGTTTACGGATAAACAAGTATTTGGTACTCCGGAGTACATCGCACCTGAAGTAATACTTAGACAGGGTTATGGTAAGCAAAATAAATTAATTCTAAAATTAATTTTAATTGTTTCTTTGTTTTTTATTAGGGAAACCGGTCGATTGGTGGTCTATGGGAGTTATTTTGTACGAATTTCTTGTGGGTTGTGTTCCATTTTTTGGTGAGACGGTTGAAGTATTATTTGCTCACGTTATAAATGGTGATATTTTAATTTTTAAATATAAAATCATTATTAAAGTTAATGACCATTAAATTTTTTTTTAGATGAAATTGAATGGCCTGTGGAAGAAGATTGGGAAGTGCCAGAAGACGTTACGGATATCATCGCGCAACTATTGCAACAAAATCCTTTGGAAAGATTGGGAACGGGTGGTGCGCACGAAGTCAAAGAGCATCGCTATTTTAATGCATTAGATTGGAATTCGGTTTTGAGACAAAAGGTTGAGTTTGTACCACAACTACTCAACGAGGAAGACACCAGCTATTTCGATTGTGAGTCAAAAACGTAGGTTTATTGTAGAATAATTAATCATTTAAACCTATTCGCAGCTCGTACTGATCGTTATAATCACGAAATGGAAGAGATGGAGGACACTGACGATACGGATGACATACCTCTGTTTGCCAGTTTTTCATCTTGCTCACCTCGTTATCGCAAAGTTTATTCCAGGATCGAAAAGGAATTGGAAGATGAACAAGTAAAAACAATTTAAAATTACAAGTTCAATTTTTTAAAATTAATAATTTAATACAGAAGCTTAAAGAGTTGACATCAAAAAGCTCAAATACGAAAATGGGATCAAATGTTGTTGATAATTCGGCGAAAGAACTCTCAGCGAATCAAGCAGCGCCAATCACCACTCCCGATTCGTCTCAAACTGAGAGCGAAGAAATCTCGCCGCAAGTACAACGACGGCGACGGGTGACGATGCGAGAGATAGTTCCGAGGTTCTCTATCTCGACAGAAGACGAGCGAAGCGGTACCGGAACTCCCGAACAGCACAAGGAACTATCTCCAGTAGAAGAAAGCGAAAAGCTGCCAATCGGGGATAGGCAACGGGCATTGGTACCTATCGGACTTCCCGTAGGACCGTCGTCAGGTACCTTAATCGGACCTGCATCAGGCGCGCTGCTTCCTCGTGTCGCCCTTCCATCCGTGGCTCCCGGAGGAATAAAGGGACGCTCGCGATCGGTCATCAAATCGGCCTCTGCTTCGGGTTTGTCTCTGATGATCCCCTCGGACGAAACCAATCCTCAGCCATTGAATTCTCCTGGAGGGTCCAGCACGAGTTCGCGAGACACTTCCCCTTGTCGCGAGCTTTCTCCTCTGGTGCAACAGTTGAAACCTCCCATCATCATTCGACGCGGTGCTCGTGGATTCGGTTTCACTATTCGAGCGATTCGAGTTTATTTTGGCGATACCGATTTCTACACAGTTCATCACTTAGTCATGGTATTTATTTATAATTTAAAAAAAAATCTTTTTCTTAATTTTAGTTTTTATTATTTTTTTTATTAAGGCGGTTGACGATAACAGTCCAGCTTTCGAGGCGGGGCTTCGTCCAGGTGACCTGATAACGCAAATAAACGGCGAACCGGTGCAAGGTCTGTTCCACACTCAGGTGCTGCACCTCATCATGTCGGGTAAAGACCGTGTATCGATCAGTGCCACTGCTTTGGAAAATACATCGATCAAGACAGGAGGACGTCGACGGAATCCAAACCAAAGCAAAATGGCCAAAAAACCCAACAAACAAAGACGTCACAAACGAGAAACGGACAAGAAACGTCGCACGTCCCTCTTCAGGCGGCTGAGCAACAAACGCGCAAGCGCAGAAATGCACAACATGAGTGGCGTTTTATCTCCAACCGTGTTGACACCGAGCCGCAGCTGCCAATCGCTCAATCGTTCGCTATCGTCGCAGGATTCGCTGCCGGGCTCCCCGACCAGGATCAAAACTCCGCACTCGCCACCGATGAACCGTCTTTTCTCCCCGTCTGATTCACATTCGACCAACAGTTCCTCGCAGAGCAGTTCGCCGTCGTCCAGTGTCCCAAATTCTCCCGCTGGATCCACTCACTATCCACGACCCAGTTCCCTGCACGGACTCAAGCATAAACTGGCAGCGAGCATGCGCTCGCCTCATCGTCGCAAATCGGTGGGTCACATTCCTCTGTCACCTTTGGCCCGTACACCGTCACCGTCCCCGGCACCTAACAGCCCCACGCGAAGCCCGAGTCCATTGGCCTTTCCGCACAACTCGTCCAACTCTTGCGGCTACCAACCGGGAAGTTCCAACACGACTCAGACGTACAGCCCCGGCTCCGCTCTTACCCCGAGTTCAACGAAAAAGGCGTTTGCACGGCCCAAAAGTGCGGAACCTGGCTCACCGTTGCTACGAAGAGCTCTGTCGCCCGACCGAATGCACTCGCGCTCGGTCGATGCCAAGGGTCGGCGAGATTCGCCCCCACTCTCCATCTCTCCGCTCGTCACTCCATCGGCATCACCGCCCGGTAGTGCCGGCAAGACAATTACACCTAAAGTACTCGTAACGAGTCAATCGCCGCCCGCCATCTTAGGTTGCACGAAAACGAGCACCAGCGTCCAAGGCACGTTACCCTTTCCCGCCAAACCACCGCAGTCGCCGGGCCCCTGTCATCTGACATTGCGCTCGGCGTCCGCGGATGCAGCATTGGAGAAGGGCCAGCCTCAGACATTGGTCACCGTGACAACCAAGACACTGCCCACTGCCGAAAAGAGTTGTCGAACGAGCGACATTCCCAACGACTTCAAAAGTCAACATCGCGCAAACAGCAAGGAAGTTAAGCCCACTTCGACCGAGAGTGATCTGACGAGATTCACGGACGAGAAAACGGGCAAAACGGAGGAGACGAGCGGAGGGAAAGAACTAAAGAAGAGCGAGGGAAGAGCAACGTTACCGAAATGTAACGCTAAAACGAAAAATTCGGACAAAAGTGGCGATAAACGGAAAAAGGAAGGCGGCAAATTATCGGATGGGGAAAATTCGGAGAAGAAAGACAAAGACGATTTAGTAACGTGTGGTGGTGGTGGTGGTGCCAAACGAAAAGATTCGACGGGTAGTGTCAAGTCGGACGATGGAGTTAAAGCGAGTGAAAAATGCAAAGCAAAAGGTTACAGTTTATCGGCTGAGAATGTAACTCGTAAAAACAAAAGCGGCAATTTGGAGAAACGAGACAACCATAAATCGAGGAGTTGAGTTTGTTGAATTTTACTTCGTTTCGATTATGCTGATTATGATGAGCAATCATTTTGTAATATTTATTATTATTAATATTGTCATTTCAAATCCTTTTTTATTTTAATTTTTTTTTTTTTGTTTTTGTTCAGGATTTTTTTTTTTCCGTCGTTGTACACATGAATGTGCGTGTGATGGACCGATTTTTGAAGGATTTTTTTTATTTTATTTTTTATTTTTCATTTTATTTCAGTGAAATTCTGTTTTGCTGTAAGTAAGGCAATGTTTATCAAATGCTTGTAAATACAATTGAAAAATTTAACTCGATGAAATTGTAATTATAAACTTTTTTTCATGAACTAAGTAAAGGGTTGTTTTATTATATATTTTTCAGATGAAATACAATAGCTAATGCTTACATTTAATCTGTATAATTTTCTCAAGACTGTTTTTAAGACTTAAAATTTCAAAACTTATTCAAGGTTACCGTATCTCACGTTAACAGATATGTCATTAATATAAAATCAGAATGGCGAAGTATTTTGTACAGATTTTCATATAAAATTGTACTTTGAAAACTGATTTAAAAATTCATCAGTGACATGTGGTAACCAAAATTTCTATCGGTCCATCACAAATTTAAAAAAAAAATATTTTCAAACAATAATTATAACATTTGTCAATAATTATTTGGATTTACTTGCAGCTTAGATTTTGA
>JAQFZU010000801.1:0-18833 GCA_034696185.1 Henia vesuviana | reverse complement strand
GTTGATTAAACTGTTTATACTTTTCTGACGGAGCACTAAAGCATCGATGTTTTTAGAATGAAGCAAATTAATTAAATCGTTCATATTTTTGCCCATAATCCAAAGAACAATTCGCGACATTGACAAAACTCTTTTTTACTTACTTTTCAAGTTCTATTTACTAGTAAAACGAGAACATTTAAAAGACGAATAATAATAAAAACAAATTAAAAAAAAAAAAAATCATAACAAGAAACTAGAGCAAATTCTATTTCAATTACGAGCTAAATATAATTTATGAGTTTTTCATATAAACAGCTCGTATCGATTTTCCCTCCGTTGATGTAAATAAAAAACAAGGAAGATAAAAAAAACAAGTTTGATGTCGATGCGCGTTAAAATTAATGCAATGAATGTGGTGGCATCGAGTCAAAGCTGGCAATATCCTGTCGTGTGGGCAAATAGAGAAAATGTTTTCCTGGCGGAAAGAATAATGCAGCGCCTTAATATAATTCAATTCTCGCGAGCTTAACCCTGCGAAAATAAGCGCAGTTTTACGACTCCGGGATAAAAATGAGCGAAATAATTAGATCGGTGCATTTCAACAACTAGTCACAGACAAAACTTTCTGTGACAAGATAATTGTCCGCTCACTAATTACAAAGCTTAAAACCCTTTCCTCTCTACTCAATAAACACCAAACTCAGTTTTGCGTAAGCAAAACAAGCCCGTTTTAATTTAAATAATTCGTTGAAACGATGTTGAGGGAATAACGTTTCAGTAGTTTTAGACTCGCGTTTGATTTATAAAGTGCTAATGTTTATTGATAAACTCACCTTTTTGTACATTAGAGTGATGAAAGTAAAATGTATCTGATGTTTACCGATTTTTATGCCATGAATATATCATTAGTAGAGTGACTCGGGAGATGTAACGATCAAGAAGGATGCAGGTTTTGCCTTTTAATATTTAATTTCTGCTCGAACCTTAAAATATGTACACTCAGAGAAGTATTTTAAATTTCACCTTTTAATAATTTATATTCTGTGGCAGTTTTTCTTTATTTTAAAAGGAAACGAAAATCATATTAATATTTGATCGCAGACTTGCGAAAATTAAAAACAAATACTGGTTATCGATATTACTTTGAGCGTTAAATGTAAATATTCCATTAAATAAATTAGATCTTTTTTGGTTTTATTTTTTAATCAAATACTCGGTTTTATGCAATTACCATAATGATTTGGCAATTTGAGTTATATCTTTACCGATAGCGGACGGCTTACCGGATATTTTGGTCGGTATTGAATTTGTTGCGAGTCTTAAGCTTTAAAAAGATCTTTTGGAACTGTTCTATGGTGCAGTGACCTCGAAACGAGAATTTTATTGATTTGTAGTGACCACTGCATTAAAACGTACGAGCGGTTGTAATCAAAGGGTCTCAGGATGGAATCAGAGTTGTCACGTTAATTCTTATTCAACGCCTCATCAGTGCGGAACCTCAAACAGTTTCGACTGAAATTCACTTTGTCTCTAATTTCTCGTGTTATATTAAATTTAGACAAATAAAATTAAAACCATAATTATCTACCGGAAAAGAGACAAACAATTTTTAGGGATCAATTGATATAATTTAGCTTATTTAAACCTGAATTTGTATTTGTTATAAACTAACGGTAAATACAACCCGATAATAATAACATTATACTAAGTTAATGATCAAGCAATCAGGATCAATTACATACAATTTTCTGTCTGCCAAATTGAACCTAAAAGAGAAACAAAATCGAGTATACAGAAACCATAGCAACCTTACAGCTGATATTTTTTCTACCTTTATTTTTCTATGAAGGACATCCGTTTTTGATACCATTGTGATTGGTTAAGCTTCCCGTGTGGAAATTCAATGAAACTAACGCACCGGCAAGTCCTTGCGAAACCCCGATCATCAGTCAAATGTCTCCGTTCGATTATTATATTTAGACAGTAATTGAGAGGTTCTAAATAACCATTTATTTCAAAAATCTATTAATTATTATAGCTGTTCAAATTACCCATTTATTTTATAGATTCTTATGAGATCTATTGAAAGAAAAAGAGAATTGGTCCAATGTGAAGTATTTATGAGACTGTATGGTTTTTGTCTCGTAATGAATTTCCTAGTTGTATGTCTGTGGATACCATATCCTATGTCGAAAGTCTAATTCTTGTTGACACTTAATGTGCTTCGAACTCATCAAAAAGCACTTGCTGCACTTCTTACTGTAGGGACTCATTCATTTCGAATCTATTCTCTATTCATTATGGTCTTTACTGAATTGCTCGATACACTTTTTTCTCTTAGTAATAGCTTATTGACCTTATTATTATACGAGATCGAAATACTATTACTTTAAAAATATTTTTTGTAATCATAAAGGGTCACCATCAACAATAGAAAATTGCATTTGCTAGGTATATATTTGCGAATAAACTAGCAATAAAGCTAAATCCAATGGGGACAGGTGCGCAAAGAAGGGTTGTGTCAAAGGTGAGCGTCCAGCGTGAGACCGTAGAAGAATTTCTAGTTGCGGAATAAATGGAAGAGGGTCTCATAGGGAATAGAACATACACACACACACACTTTTGCCCGTGTTGTGCAATCTGTGCTTGCAGTCGAAGCGTCTCCACTCGAGAGGTTGGGGAATTAGGTTTTCTTCTCCCTTTGCGACTAAAACTAGGCAATGACTCGCTATTGACCAAAAGAGCAATGGATAGTAAATTTAGTTTTAGTATACAATATCAACAAGGATGTTGTTTACATCGTCAGGAATAATGAAAATTGAGTTGTAGCAATATAGTAATTGTTAAATTAAGTTTTCTGGGTTTGTAAGTTTTGTTGACTAAAATTGAAATTAAATATTAAACCAAATGTGAATAAAATACTCGGCAATTTGAATTTTAAACTATAACTTAATGTAATTAATGAGTTAATTAATTTAATTTGTTACATTTTTTGTTTTTGAAAACTTTTTTTCCATTAAGGAAAATTTAAATTTTTCATCGGACTAAATTAGCGAAAAAAGAAATTGTTTTCTACATTCGCTATTATCTTAATTCATTTAGTCATTAATCAAAAGCAAACGATGAAGTTTGACAAATTGATTCATTTGTATACTTAATTCCACTCATAAAATAATTTATTTCTTTATTTTTGGGGCATGGTTTTGCTGATCTTTTTTACATTTTTAATTTTCTAATTTCTTTTGTGTTTATATTTCGATTTGAATAATTGGCATCATTGTATTCACGCTTTATTCATTAATTTTATTTAATACATTACCAACCGTAATTCTTCCATTCGTTTGATATCTTTTCAATTTTTTTCCTCGTTGCTTCCTATTGTCATTTGGTTTTCTATTCTATGAGTAGCCGAGAGAAACTCTTTCTTGCACTTGGCTACAGCTTAATTACACTGTCTTCACTTTCTTGAGTTTAGTCAGTCGACTGGAATTATCAAGCGATTGTGTTTGAGTAGAGGAACAAGACTTTAAGTATGTTGTAAATCTTTTTTTATTTATATTTCTTTTTTTACTTTTTTTTTAATTTTATTTTTATATTTAGTAATTAATTATAACGATACGTATGCAGATACAGAATATAATTACAGTAATGATGGTCTTGCATGTCAGGCCAGTTGAAAACAAAACAGTATTTCTCGTCTATTATCATTTATTATGTAGGTGGGGTTTCCATGTGGCAACACTGTGAAGAATTGCAGGATAGAAAAAGTGGAAAAAGCAATTGGATAAAACTGAATTCAGGCATCCATTGGGCAAAATGGAAATTGAATGTATATTTTTTAATCTCTCTGCCCAGGTCTTATACAAAGGAGCATCAAAATGCTAAAAGAGTAATTTAGAAACTAGATATTTTCTAAACGAAAAATTGCCAAAAAAAACAAAAAAAAAAAAACAAATGAATTGCTATCGCCTTGAAAATTTAAAAAATAAAATGAAAAAAAAAACTTCGCGAGAATTTGAGAAATATCGACTCGAATTCATGAAAAGCTGACGTTTTGAAGTCGATCCAATATTTTATTGGCATATTTTCATTGAAGAGTGGAGTTTTTTTTTTTAAATTATTGACTTATCAGAAATACAGTCCCATCTCTCTATATACGAGCCTCGAGGTCTCGAAAATGCAACAACTTTTATATTGTGATAAAAAGAAATTGCGTTTGATTTTTTTTTAAATTTAAATTAAATATGCATTTCACAGGCACTCGTGCATATTGAAATCAAATGCTAGGAAATGCTTCTAGTCTCCTACATATAGTGGAAGAACTTTATATTATCATTTATTTATATATAAATTTTTTGATCAGAATCACAAAAGTAGGTTTGGGATTTGGAATCAAAAGTAAACGTGGCCAGAAAACCGCAACGTCCCTTTCGGCTCTGCTTGCGTGCCCTACACAATAAACAGTAGTGCACTCAGAAAAGCAACTTTTTCCACTGCAACTGGCATTCCCATAGTGAGTGTTCAATCCAAAGGTGCTGCAAGCCAATATGTAGGTATAAAGGCAATAGTGCAAGCAGTAGCTCGAATGAAAAGTAGAAAAAAAAATTCAAAATCATTAAAAAAAGTTGAAATATTGAGTTACAATTATTGTCAACGTGCATTGAAAGTCTAAATTGATAATTTAATTATTTAAATTAATTTTTAAGTTTCCTGTTTAATAATACGAATTTAATTTGTTTTCATTTCTATTTTTTGTTATTATTTTTGACATTGAGACTGAAACGGAAATAACTTTTAAGATCTTTTAATATCCGATCTATCAAAGCTTGCAATATCATTTTTCAACTTGATCCATTACATTTGATATCTATTGCGAGCTTGCTTGAGTTATTAGACAAACCAAACCAAAAGAATTTTCTCTTGAATACACTTTAGGATTTTTTATCATAGAATACAACATGATTTTGTATACATTGAACTTTATGTGACTCGCGCTTGCGGAGTACCTAAAGGAAACGAAAAAGAAAGTGGAATATAGCGGTGTGTTCTCTTAGTTCCATTTGTCGGATGGAGGAAAAATTCAATTGAAACAATTGTTTCATTTCCAGAAGAACGCAACGTTCGCGACTCAACTTAAAAACCTATTTCCTCGGGTCGCTGTCCCGCCATCTCTTTTCGCTCGCTCTACTCTTCTTTCTTCTCTCTCTTCTTGATGGAATAGATCAGCTTTTGGCGAAGGCACGGAGGAATTTGAAAGTGTGTGTGTGGAAAATGGTAGACGGTGACAGTGTTTATTTTGGGAAGTAATCGGATGTATTCCATCTTCGTTTTCATCCTTTAGGTATTTGTAGTGAGGTACTTTAGAGGCCTTGAGTTGTATTTTCTTTTCAGTAAGTGGCTGGATAAAATTGCTTTAAAAATTAAAAAAGAGAATAGTCAATATTTAAATAAAAAAATTATACTTAATTAAAAATGGTCTCGAACGATCCAAGAAAAATTGAAAATTGGAATATTTAATAAGCTAAATTTAATTAGTTTTTTTTTCTTATTTATTTAATCAGTCGTTTAAAGATTGACATGTTCATAAATTCATTTTGAATTAGAGTTTTTTTTTAATTTTTTTGTTTAATTAAAGCAGACAACATGTTAAATCAATCGGTTTATCAAATCTCGTAAGATAAACATTGAAAAATTCATTGTGAATATATTATTTAACATTTTTCAATTTCCAATTTTATTTTTAAATTTTACATTTTTTACTTGACTCAACATCTGTTGAAACTCAATTGTTTCAAACTTTTTTCTTTTTTCCCTTCAAAAATAAAAATAATTTGACCCTAAGAACAATTGTTTGACCACAAGTGTATTGCTTTTGTTCATTTCCGCAATGTCCGTTTTTGTCACAAGGATCGTCGTTCCACTCCAATGGGCAGCGTTGAGTCCATCTAATGTTTTTTCCTCTTCTTCTTCTATCCTCCAATTTGAGCTACGGTTTGATATTATAGTCACAGCAGCGGTCTTGTTCGCGATATGGTGCAAGGAAGAGCCCTGTACAATTCTATCTTTTTATTACTTTTCTTGTGTTCCCTTATTTTATTAACTGGTTCAGTGTGTCCCCACGGCTGGTCAAAGTATGAAAGTCAACATGCGACAAGTTATACAACGTATCTCAAGCTATTGTTTTTATTTTATTACTAATAGGGAATTTTTTTATTTGTTCCGGGCTTGATTTGAGATCAGTTGATAATCGCGATCACTTGATGTTACAAACACTTTCGAGTGGGCGAAGCAGGAACTTTCATTGCGTGCGTGTGACTCATCAATTGAAGAGTTTCATTCGTTGATGATTAGAACGAGAAATACCACTTCCTGTTCCGTTAATGATTACCAGGAGAGAGCGTAGACAGACAAATGCTCCTCGTACTCGTTTGACGTGCGGTTTCGTTCGTTTGTTCCGAATTTACAGCTGCTTCTAATTGCGAGCGTGTTTTTATATATTTGGTTTGACATTTACATCTATCGCTTTTCAGCAACGAGTTTTGTGATAACAATCTCAAGTAAATTTGTAATAACTTAATGATACCGAAAATGCAATGAGGAATTAAAGGAAATCCGAATTTGAATCCATGACTTGATTCGCTATGACGCGATGAAAAGCAACTATTTTCTAATCAATAATAATTAGGAAAATGTCAGTAAAATGCTAGCCAATTAATTCAAACTTTGCCCAGAATTAATGAGGTACATAGTATTCGCTAAACCGCACACAAATGCATAACTATAAAATTCTGGAAAAACTATAAAAGAAGAAAAAAATTATCTAGTGGAAAAATAGAAAATTGCGCACGAGTAAAAGTGAATTAAGAAAAATTTATTACCATTAGAGACCAAAAGCCATCATTGGTGCAATTTGTGGCGTGCACATCTCTTTGAAACCCGCAACATTTCATTATACGAGAATCTGAGGCAAGATGCGAAGGGAATCACTCGATGTGTGTGTGTAATAAGCCTTGTATTATTATGGATCGGTAGATTTCAGCTCTTTGCTTTGACTCGTGTTGCTGTCTGACATTAACCCGATGGTTTCATTTGGCCTTTTAACCTTTACTCATCTTATATGGTATGTTTCATTAAGTGATGTAGTGAACACACACCAAAACTCTAATGATAGCGGCAATAACGTCAGGTCGTTTTCTCGGTGATTAATGTCCGAAATCTATCATGAGTTTAGGTCAGACTCATTTAATTAGGTCTAAGCTCATGCCTCTGTTCATTGCTTACAACACAAACAGGTCTCTGAGTTTGCTGCGTATGACTTGGTTGATCGAGCGAATATGCAGCCGGTGGATTCCCGCCATAAAACAGGGTTCCATTCATATATAGTGAGTGAGCCCTTCTCCCCCTCCCTCCATTATTTGAAACGTCTTCTCGCCCTCACCTTTTACTGCTTCGCATTAAATTACGCCTTCGATGAATAGAGGAGGAGCTGGAGAAGCGGCAAAGCTTCAATTTAATGGTCCCCTGATGATAAGGTTTTAAAAGGCACATATTCTTTGTGTTTGCATCAACCTCAAACTCGACCGAAAATACTGGCTTGTTGTTGCGCATTGCCAGGTTTGCGATAAACGGTCGAGTTTAAGTGCCTCGTGTGGTAATGGGTAAATGACGAGGGAATATTTCAGTTTGGGCAATAACTCAAGTGAGATAAGGAAAAAAAAATCATACGCTAGGTCGCTTTATGGAAATTTTATAGACAGGCTTTAAAAGAAAATCATAGGATTTGTTTATGGGGGCGTTTGCGCTGTGTCGACCGACCCTTCGTAGAATGGGTCAACAATGACTTTAAAGAAAGACTCTGCCTGGAAGTAGGAAATAATTTCCAACGTGAGTTTGCTAAAGTGCATAAAATATTGAACCAAGAAATTTTTTTCTCAGCCAAGATGAAATTTTATTCTGTATGATTCCGAGTAATAATAATAAAGTGCACTGATTAAACTTTCAGCTAACGACTTGGCATTACCTAAATAACGCAATTATGACATCACGCCCCATCAACGTAACCGAGAGAGAGAAACAGGGCGTTGGTTTGATTCCTCGTGAAATTTCTCGCTCACACGCAGTGCTATTGAGACCCTCATATTTAGCCAAAGCATTAGGCCTAATTAGAGGAATGAAAGTGCAACCAACCCTCAGGGTATGTATCACCCTATCTCGCTCTTTCTTCTTTTAATCATATCGCACTAATACTCTAGAGAGGTATGTGTGGGAAAATTTAAAAGGGAGGGGAAGGATTAAAAGAATTTCGCAATTCATCAAAGTAAAATTCCTCGGGGATCGCACTTTCTGTGATAAGAGAATAAATGTTGTGTGTGAGATATGACTAACCACTCATACTGTATTATACGTCGAATATTAATCCATTTACGAGCCCGAGTGTAACCTTATGAGTTTTCAATGAAATTAAATTAAGACCACGTACGCCCATTAAATCCCCTTGATACGGAAAAATGGGTAGCGAAAAAATTTCATTTAAAACTGCGACTAATTATTTGCAAACTATACTTTTCTTGCATTAAATCTGAAAGGAGCATTAAAGGCTATGGTTTTAAATTTGTTAGAATTTTTTTTTACAAAAAAATCTCATAAATGATTTTTAAAGCGTATTTTAGCTCGTATGATTTTAAATTGATTTATAAGATCGACATGAAAAGTGTGAATCGATATCAAGTTTGTCATTAATGACGTTGCAATATTTTGCTCTTATATTATTGAATCAATTTTTCAATTATTTTCGCATTAGATTCAAATATTTGTATAAGAAATTTATGATTCATACGTCGCCCTTAGAGAGGTCAGTGGTCATCAACCCCCAAACTACCAGTAACTTAATAATGACAACAAGTCAGAATTGTTTTATGGTTTCTTATGAAATTTGATAACATATAGATCGTAAATAAAGATTCTAAAATTAAAATAAGTTTTTTTTTCTTTTTAAAAAATTTATTATTTTTTTTTTTAAATTATTTTTTACAATTTTTTCAAAGATTGACACATTCATTCATCACAACATGAGTGAATTTGCCAGCTTAGAATTTGAGGTACAATCAATCACGGATAGAATGATGTATGTGATGGTGATAAGTGAAGATTCTAAGCTCAACAGAAATTGTGTCGTTTTGCTAATATTTCATTTTGGTCTCGCTTTAATGACGTATACGTCATTAAATAAATATCCTTCCGTTTGACACATTTATGGACTATTATACCTTTATGCTGGATCAGCTGAAAATAAAAATTTCTACCTCGAAATGGCTGCTCAAATCGTTTTTAATTATTTTACTTTACCCTAAATGGTAGGAGAAAAGTAATAATATTTTTATAGCTTAAAACCTTCGTATTTAAAAAAAAAAAATCAATTGACTGCGTAAAGTTAAATGAAACGTTTAACCTTCTTTTTTTCTCTTTATAAACTGTAAAGTATCTTAGTTTTGTCATCAAATTGGCCACCTTTTCAATGAAAAGAATTGTCTCCAGTGCCATTAGTCGTCATTTGTAATCAAGCGCTCCCTTTTCGTTTAAATCCGAGGCATCCTTAAAATAGATTTTTTTTTCCTACTCTACTGTACTGTCTTTGCTATCTCAAGTTAGATGAAAGTTAGCATTAATCGTAGCATCCCTATAGCAACGAGAGAAGTTGAAAGCACATTGCCTTTTATTTGATTAGCTTTTGTGTGTAGATAAAGACTTCATTTATAAAACACAAGATGTGGTCTGTGCCCGATCACACGCACAAGAGCATAAAACTTATTTATTTCTAATTGATTTTTTTGTTTAATCTGATATACTAAATTCTTAATTGCTTCAATGTTGATTATTTTGTATTTAAAAAATGAAATCTGTGTTTCTACATAAGACTGAACATTTTGAAGTAAATTTATCTTGAGAAATAGTTTTTTGAAATGAATTTACAAAAAACATGTTGAGAGATTAATAATTGAGAAAGTTTGTTAATACTTACTTATTCCGGCTGAGTCGATGGCCTTCTGCACTGATAACTTCTTAGCATCAAACGAAGTTTGCTCTTTCTAATTTAAATTTAGATTAAACTCTCACTGATGCTGTGTAGTGATTGCCCTTCCAATTTTTCTTTTCCCTGCTTACGAATGAGGACATGAGCTAATATCTTTAAGGGCGAAGCTTGAAGTATTCCTACTTATTTAAATAGGGATTATCGAAATCCATTCGTTTACAATAGATTTACACGTGTTTTAAGCTAAATTCTCGTTGAGGCAATGGCATTTCTACTTTACGCATCATTAAATTATGTAAAATATTTCATTTAACGACGTTGTGTTGACTCAAAAATACGTAATCTTTTATAGTTTGGTGTGCTAATTGCGAATTTAATGATTTAAATTTGTGCGAAATGTAAATATATCTTCGTTGTAACATTTCGTCCAATTGTTTTCGAAATTACTTAACATTCTTGTTATATGTACTGTGTATTTATATCTACGCAAACAAAATTAAAACAGTCAACTTTTGAAATATAAATGAAGGGATAAAATTTATTTTAAATGTTTAGTTTTGTTTTTTAGATGACTCGGTTCATTATTATTAGCAAAAGACAAGATTGTTTCATGAAGAATTTAAATTATTAATTTAGCATCTATAATTTTGTGTGAAAAATTTGATGTTTTTGGTGCAGGTTGTTGCTTCTGAATTCAACGCCCAACTCTGTAGGGAGTCATTTCCAAATTGGATAATCCCTGGAGCTTCAAATATGAAACAATAGTGTGGGGTGTGGATTTAATTTATCCTGACATTTCTTTTTAACATTAACTTCGATGGAATTATGTGTGGAAAGTTAATGGGTCACCTGAGTCTTATGGTGAGCTGAAAAGGAAAGTGGCAAAATTTGACTGCAAAAATACAAAAATTACCTTTTCTGCTATAAATTAGTTCACTTCATTTTGGAAAATGTCACACTTGGGGTTTATTTTATTTTGTTTACAGTTGATGAGTTTTGTCTTCATATTAAAACATCTACAATGTTTAATTTTGTGAGATTATGAATTTGAAAAAAAAGTTGTTGTTTTTGTTGTTGTTGCGAGCTTATAACTAAGTGTTAATTTGCGTTTGATTTTATTTATTAAATACTTTTAGGGCTGGAAATTTTTTTTGTTGGGGAAGAAGAAAAATAATTTTATTTATATTTTTTTTTGGTTGGAAAGTTAATTAGGTTTCTCGGTCGTTTGAAAGACGAAAAATAAAATGTAATCTTTAGGGATTTAAATGATGTACCAAATTATTTGTCTTGAAAACTTTTAGTTAATTACATTTTTTCTCTGTTTTTCTCAACGGAATTTTTATTGTAATAATTTGGCAATTTACTATATTATTTTAAAAAATATTTTAAGGAAATTTATGGATTTTCTATTCTTAGTTTTTGAAATAAACTAAATTTATGTATGGATTCACAAGTTAAAAATACGCCTTTTTGCTCGTAAATAATTTAAGACTTTGGTCTCTGTTTACATACAAAAAATGGTAGAACTCAATTTTCTGACCTTAAGCAAAAACTTGATTTAAAATTCAACCGTATATTTTGCTTGTATGTGTACTCACTGTTTTCGTAAACAAATTTTTAAAAAAAAATTTACCCAGAGATTAATTTTTTTTTTATTCAACTCTAATTTAAAATGAAAGTTGCAATGTAATAGAAAATATTTTTTTCTGAGAAAAGTCTAATTTTTTATTCCGTCAATAAATAAAAAGAGAAATATCGAACATATTACTTATTAAATTCTATTAAATTTTAACATTTTCATATAAATTCAGTTTTAAACATTGACATTTTAAAATATTCAATTCGCCATTAAAAAATAAGAAGTCATCGTCTTGTAATTTCTAATGTTAATTTTAAAGCTTTTCTAGTCGATATTTCATTTTCTCAGCTCGTAACTGAAAAGGATAGAATTTGGTAAATTTTTAATGACCAACAAACATTAAATTTTAGTAGTGTGGTCAACAGTAATGACGACTGGACGCCTCTCAGTTTCTTGGGTCAACACAATTCACGCAGGTGGGTTGAACCTTTCGCTTTACTTCTTACGAGTTTGTGTTGCGTGTTGCACTAATAGTTTTTTACGGTTAGATCAATTATTTTGTGAAATATGTGGTTTCCTGTTCAGCTCGAATTAAAGTGCAGATGGCATTGGACGAGAATTATGAGATGTCGAGTTAATGTATTTTAAAATTTATTGATAATTATTGCCCAGTGTTTATTAAAAAAAATAATGAAAAAGTTCAATTTGCAAATAGATTATTATTTATTAGTTATATAAATTACACTCCTTTCTAACAGTTGCTAAAAAGAACATTTTGAAGAAGAAAAAAAGATCATAAAAATTTATTACTTTTAAGTTTTTCTTATTTTATTAGAAACTTCGGAATAAAAGTTGATGTTCAACAATCGAATTGGGTGATGTTTATTGGATGAAATATTAGGCAAGAAAAATAATAAAAGGAAATAAAGGAAGACTTTAATTTTGTTTCTTAACCTTTTAAGCGATGAAACATGGGGTTGAGGAAGGTTAAGGCTATAGAAGAAGAAGGGAATTGGACGAAGGAAAAAAGGAAAAAAAAAATCTCATCTCTATGAACTGACATATTCGCTCACCTGCACAGTTCACACATGTGAGATTGGCCCGAGTCAATCACGTTGAAAATGCTCGGTTTTTCGCATAGTAAAACCGTTACCACCACCGTTTTCATGCTCTCTCTGTAGGAGAGAAATGGCACGAAAGAAGCCCTTTTACCATCGGCTTCTGTATTTGGTTTTGCACCTTCGTCATTACAATACAAGACGGGCCCTGCATTTGAAACGTGAGAATTCGACAAAATTGAGTAGCAGATGGGGTTCATGAGACGAAATGAAAAGAGAAAAGGCACGTTTGAAATACGGTAAAGAACTGAACGGAATTGAAAAAGTGAAAGAGTTATTTCTAGATTACTCTAAGAATAAAACGAATCTTAATAATCTTTTGTTTTAATTATAACTTGTTAATTCGATAGTTTTGAATTTGATCATTTTAATTAACTTTGGATAGGAATTTTGCTCGTGGGTGTTAAAACCAAGATCAAATTTGATTCATTATATGCATATTTGCATGCGAAATTATATCTGGAGGATGAGGGAATATTATGGATTTTAATGTTGAATATTTTCAATAACAACAAATTTTTAAGTAAACAAGAAACTTTTTTTTTTCTATCTCGCACCTGTAAACTTCTCTAGGAAATTGATTATGTAAATGGATTGGAGTTTTACTAGTTCTTCGTGAGAAAAACCTTCTCGAGCTTAAAGCCACGCTTCAAAGCAAAAGAAGAAAAAATGATTCTTTCTTCCATCAGCAAATGGTTGTTCAGAGCATCATTGAAAGTACTTTTTTTTATTTTTAAAAACCTTTATATATTTTTTTTGCACAGAACAAGAGCTTTAATCCCCGAGCTTTATTCTGACGTGCTCCCGACAGAGCTCGAAATCTTTGCAGATCTTTCACTTTAGCCAACAAGATTCTTTACCAAACTTGTCTCTCGCTACTCGCCGCTCGCTATTCTCCCATCAGTTTGTCGCACTCAAAAACAGCGCACCAGCTGCACCGTCGATATTCGCCTTTCTTTCCCTTATTTTTTTTCCCTATTTCTCCTTTCCCTAACCCCCACTTTAGTTTTGTGTCTTTGGAGTGGCTCACGAATTTCATTATTGATGGCAACGGGCCGTTGTGTGGTAGCATAATGGATGCCTCTTTTAGGGCGTCACACTTGGTAGCAGATGAAAATGAAAGGTTTTCCGATTCGCTTATAGTTTAACGGAAGCTACAGCCACTGATTCACGCGCTCAAACGTCAATTCGGAACACAAATGGTCGTCGAGAAATAGATTTCTGCCGCATTGGTTTTTCAATTTTTTTCCCCACTTGCGCTTTACGTATTGGAAGGGTTTGAATGAATAATGTTAACGCAAATTAAGCTCATATTTTTTTTATTTTTGAATATACAATGACTATTGTAATGTTAAATAAGGACGATTTCTTTAAATTGTAGCGGTTTAACAGTATTTTTTAATGGCTTTTATGATTTATTAAGTAAATTTATTTTAATTAGCTTGAATAGAAAGACATATTTTTTCCATTCTTAATTTATACTGATTTTATTTGGTGGAAAGATAATGAGAACAATAAATTTTGGTTTAGTTCATTTTTATTTGATTCAGAGAAAGAGTTTTAATTCATCTGATTACGGTTGCTGCCTTTGGCTTCAAATAATTGTGGTTGTTAATACGAAATTGTTGCAATTAGGTTTACAGCTTGTTTTTAGTTTAAGCAATTTTCCCCAAAGCGTGTTTTAACTTCTGTTTAATTTGCCTTAAAGCTTTTCTTAAAACCTGACTTGTGGTTAAAACTGTAATTTAACTTTGAACTTGCTTCGAGCTACTTTTCTGTTTTCATAATTTGCAAATTGCAACCTGAAAATTTTGTAAACATCAGCTATAGAAAACATAATATTTATTTATTTACGTTTTTTCACAAAATTTCTGATTTATTGTAGTACTAGACAAAAATATCAACTTTTAAAATTATTTTCCTTTTCAATATTTTTCAATATCTTATTATTAACTTCAATAAGTTGAAGAATCACGATTACTACACGTTGATTAAATCCTTGAAGGATTAAATAAAACTGACTAGCTGTAATTCAGCTTCAAAATCCAAAAGGCTTTCGATGCATTCAGCTTTATGATCGAATTTGATCGCAATCAGAAGTAATGAATATTAATTTTTGTAAGAAAATCTGGATTATTTATTATTAGGGTTTTTTAAATAACCGATATTCCCACAAGTTGTTCGATTTTCATAGCATCATAAAAATCCGAATTGAATGAAGCTAATGAATTGCTATTTATTCACTGTAAAGAGAATTATATGCAATCAATAAAAGATGCCGAGCAGTATTGCAATAAGATTGGCGTGCTACTAAGCTACGTCGTTAAGACAAGAGTGTTTGGGAGGAAGCATCGTCTCTTCCTTTTCTCTGCGCGCAAGGCTAAAATCCAATAATGATGTTTTTTCCACATGATGTCTTGCATTCATACTTCATAACAGTTTTGGATTCTGGCCAACAATTCGCTTTTCTTTTACCCATACACACAACGACGACAACTTTTCTCTACCAAATTCTTGACGTTATCCTTTACTTTTTCCTTCTTTTACGCTTTTTTCATGCCAGGCATGAAACGTCTTTCTTCTATTTTCCTTATTTTATCTTTTATTTTGGGATAATTTTTTTCTCCGAAAATAGAAAAGAGTCGCGTGTGAAATATGTTTTTTGTCGGTTGTGTTTGTTTTGCTTTTAAATATTATTGGAGAAAAATTCAGTTTAACGATTTTAGTATGGTAATTTAATTTTGAATAAGTTATAAGTAGAGAAGTCTTGAGTTTGTTGATATATAATTAGTGTGGGACTTTAGAAACAGTAGCGTGTTGCTAATGACGGATCAATATGGTAATGTAAGAGCTTATTTCGAATTTTTTTAAGAGGAAAACTCAGTTTTTTATAAAATTCTTCTTAACTACTGACCTATAGGTTACGCTTAAATAGTATATACTAAGAGTGTTTGGAATTGAAATTTTGAATATGTTAAATAATTTGTTTTTTGAGTATATTTGAATAGATCGGAAAATGATTTGAAAATGAAGATGGAATTGATAGGAAACTTGCGTTTCTCTCAGGAATAGCTGCATCTGTTGTTGGTACAAATTAATCCCTTATGTTTGGTATAGAATTAAATTGCATAATGCATTATTTTGTCAATTTTCCTTTTTAGTAAACAATAGTTTCTGTATACCAGACTTTGCTTTCCTAGTTGATGGACATTTTGAAATTTCAAATAAGATACAGTAAATAACTTTGATCTCATTTAAGTATGTGCAGCTTAAAATAATTTTTAATTTTGAAATTATTTGGCTCAAATTTGAGAGTGCATAAACGTGAAGAAGGAAGCGAGAAAAATAGTTTTAGCAAAAGACGATTCTTTTATACGATAAACTCAAATATGAAAAGCTGCAAGGCGAATCTGACCGAGCGACCACGACACGTCTACGCGGTCACCGTGCTCTGCGGTGTTATTCTGGCCGGTGTGTGGTCAGTTCGTATCGTCTGTGGGGTTCGGGTTGTAGGAGTAGTCATTAAGGAACTCGTCAAAGACATGGGGATATTTTCACGGGATAGACATAAGTCATTTGACCATGTCATTTTTGTCACACTACGACGTGCTGTAAAATTGTACAAAGCCACGTTTCGGGTGGAAATTACTGCGTTACAAACTCCACGGTTGAGAATCGATAAATTAAAGATGCAGTTGCTTCCACTCGAGGCCGAATTTATTTTCTATTTTTTGATGCTACATAACAATTTTTTTTTAAAGAATGGGGAATTCGATCGTTAAATTTTATTTTAAAATCTTTATTATAAAAATGTAATAACATTTAATTATATAAATTAATTATAAAAAAACTATACAATTCATTTGAAATTCTATTTTATTAATGGGTTTAACATAGAAATTTTATTGCTTGAATTTGTTATTTTAAAAATGCTTTACATAGTCATAAAAATTGAAAAATTAAAAAGAATTGATTGGTTTTAAATATTAATGATGTTAATTCAATTCGAATTGTCGTAAAATTTTTACTTTAATATTTCTTTGAAAAAATACTAACTGCACATTATTTATCAGTCCAAACTTGTTTTTAAGAGCAAAAAGAGAGAAAAATTGCTCTATTAAAGGTTTTCTACCGATCAATATTTTGGTGTGAAAAAAATGTCGCAAAAATTGTGAAAAGACGAGAAAATGTTCGTCACGAGTGAAAAATATTTTTCTCAACTTATTATTATTAAATTGCAAATTTTTAAATATAAGGGAAAGTAATAATATTATTATTTGGAGAAAATAATAAAAAAGGTGATGGGGGCCTGCCGCACTTCAAAATAACTTGTTTTCACTTTTTCACATTTTTCAAATGTAGCTTTCTCGTCTCGCATTGCCTTCACAAACGTTTCATTGCAGCGTGAGATAGAGAAGGGTTCAACATGCACCAACAAACGTTCATATCCATTGCTAATATACTAACTATGTAACTTTAGCTCGCACACTCACATCAAGCCTTGATTTCCTCGCTCGTGTTGCTGTTTTTACGAGCTCAGCACGCTTTTTCGCACAAAAAAGCTCTCATACTCTTTGCGTTTTCTCATTGATCCATTCTTAGTTTCTTCTTCTAACGTAACACCGCAAGTTGAAATGGAAATTGGTGCGAGTAAAGTAAAGGTTTTGTTGTTTTTTTATTGTTTGTATTAGACTGATATTTTTGGAGACCAAACATTGCTAAGTAGAGTAGGTTTAAGGGATTTCTTAAATTGTTTCTGATGAATTTTTTTGTACATGTTATTTATATATTTTTGTTTTATTTAAGACTATACATTATGTGCGCTGAACTGAATGCGCGACTTGGCAATTTGCTCGTATGCAAATGGTTTGGCCACAGAATACAAAGAATGCACTTAGCAAGAAAGAACTATGTAAATAGTTGCACGGACTCAGGTTTCTTGGGCAATACATTGGTATTTTGTGATGTCATTTTGCGAGACACTCGCAAGAATACAAATTATTTCCTTGTACTTTTGTTGGAACTAGTGAATTAAAAAGGAAAAATGATGTCAAATAGCTTCATGACAGAATTTCTTATAAGGAAAATTGCGTTTGACATTTTCCAATTCCGAAAAATAAAAGAAAAAAAATGTGTTTTTCCCTCTTGTGAATAAAAACAAAATAAATTGTAAAGGAAAATCGATGGTGTTAAAAGATCAAAACAATTATTAAAATATTTTAATATAATAAATAACAAAAGTTTGAGCGCTGGCATTATAGAATTAATGGTCGTCTACGAGCGGAAAATAGTTTCCAGAAGTAACAATAAATGGAATTGTATGTGCATTTTGCGAAGGAAATAAGCGGTAATTTATTTTTCTCTTCTGAAATTACACGTGCGAAGCGTGTAGCGTAAATGCAAAGGGCAGTGCACGTAATTTGGCAAGTTCGCTACGCCTCTCTTGTTTTTTTTTTCTTAGTTAAACAAGCTGGCGATCAATGAAACACCTTCTATTTTTCGCTCACTTTGCAAGTCAAAAATGAAACAAAAGAGGAAGGCAATTATTCGCAAAGAGGTTCTAACATTTCTCCTTTTCTTGGCGAAGTAAGGCGGCAAGTCAAAGGTGTTGATTCATATTAAGAGACATTGAATAGATTAAAAAAAATTGTGATTGAAGTGTTATTGATTTTCAAATTGCGTTCGAATAAACAATTTGTTTTTTACTTGAAAGAAATGAAAATTCGACTCCATTTGTTAGTCGAGACTCATTTTCTTTTTTTTGTTTTTATTGTTAAAAAGAAATAAAAAACAGTTTTGTTAGAAGCGTAAATTGATATCTGTTATTAATATTTTTTCCATTGTTTTGTTCATAAAGGTAATACAATTTAATTAAATTTTATTGTCGTTTTCTTCTGGTTTTAAGATCTTTTTTTTTTTTAACTGTTTTGAAGGAATGGGCGTGGTGGGAGTGGAATGCAGAGTGTTTGCAGCTGTTTGGCATTTTTAAATATTTGTGTTAAAAATATTTAAAATAGAATCTTGCTGTCGAAAAAATAAAACTACTCTCACAGAGCTTTGAACCAATACTTTATGTCTTGAAAAAAGCATAGGAATAACTGAGAGGTTACAATTTTGACTGCTC
>JAQFZU010000800.1:0-18841 GCA_034696185.1 Henia vesuviana | reverse complement strand
GATGGACCAATGTGCGACAACGAAGTTTGCTCAAACGAAAATGACAGTAACTGGGTTTGCTGCGATGTGTGTGCCTGTTGGTATCATTTCAAGTGTACTGGATTTTCAACAAAGCATAAAAGAAAAGAAAGAGAAAAATATTATTGTTATCTCTGTAATTAGTTTTTAAATGTGTTGCTATTTTAAATATTTTTTTCTGCTTGTTTTTTTGTTTGTTTGGCTACATTATGTTATTACGAAATTGATAAATAAAGTTTGTTTCTTTACAATTTGAACCAATCAATATGATATTATTGTTACTTTAGGTTATGAAGATTCTGGCCATGAGTACACCAATACAGGTCCTACTAGCCGAGACATCAGTAGTTCATCTGGGATGCAAACAATTGTTTGAGATGTTGTTCCATCATAATAAATGAGTTTATTGAATGTTTGGTGGGATTTAGTCACATAGCGTGAGGTCTGGGGACCAAGCCTGGACCACATGTCAATGTCATCGACTAGTCACGTTTCTTAAATGAAATGAAATTAGTTGAATTCCGATATGATTTAAAAAACTTTTTTACATAAAATAAAGTAAGAATAATTCAATTTGATTTTAAAATTTTAAATTAATAGTGGCAGTCTTGGGCCACCATAGGTGTATTTCGTAATCTTAGCCATGAAAAAAAATCATAAAATTGTCTATATTTGTCTATTAAATCCCCCATTAAAAAAATGTAAATTTATATAAAAATCAAAATGGTGAAAAGCAACTTTGAATACCTATTAAGCCATGCAACTTGTGAATTAATAATAACGCCCTCTTCTGATAAAATTTATATTATGGTTGCACTTGCACTGAAGCTGGAGTCGAGTTTTTAACCAATTGTAATGGTTCTTTCTCTGATTATGTACTATCGACTTGCATGTGACTTGACACCGATCGATTAGATGCACCAAGCACATGTGATGTGGTTGATCAATGAATTATGAAATGGCATTTTCGAAAACCATGCAAATGCAGGAATTTCGGATTTGTAAATGGCAATGCAGTGAATACTTTTTCAATCCAAACCTTAAATTATCTCCGAATTTCAAATTTGTAGCTTCATTGGTCGATAATGTATTACACGTATTTTGTTTACAACAACATGAATGGTTACGTCCCATCAACAATGTCAATGAGTAAGTATTTGATAATTATATTCCACATGACAATTTTTTTAAATTGATTTTCGCTTACAGTTTTTATTTTCAAGCCTTTAATCACAATGAAAAAACGTTAATTTTATTTGTGACCGATGATGGATTGGTATTAAACGACATCGGTAATAATAAATTTATAAAAATATCTGATTTTTCACATCTCGGCTTAATTTGGAAAAGTAAGTAAAAGTGCTCGATTACGTATTTAACAGAAACTAAAATGTTTTTTAACATTCCAGATATCAACAATTACGATTTTATTGAATTTTCTGATTGTTACATCGTAATTGTTGCGAATAAAACTCTAATTTTACTTAATATCGAGGCGAATACCTTAGCAACAGTAGATTTAACTGATATCATTTTCTCATCTATTATAAATGTCAAAGTTAGGGTCAATTTCAGTTATGTTTTTTCCGATCAATTTATTCGTAAGTATGCTAAAAACGGTTATAAATTATTTTCTAAAATATTAATTTATTAGACAAAATAAATAATAATGATGGGACAATTGCGAGCCAATATATTTTAAAAAACTGTTTAGACACTGAAGAAACACCCAAACAGTTTTATATTTCATCCGACGAAAGCAATTTGTTAATTCATTACGATAATGAAGACTTTGTTTTTCTCGAATTTGATCGTTTAAGGTATATATTCAGACATAGTACTATATTTTAAAATTACACGCAAAATTATCATTGAAAATTATATAAACTTAGGTCACAAATTCCATTCTCAATTAAAAACCAAAGTAAAAGCATTTCAAAAATCTCTTCTTACTGGGATTTGGTGCAGCAGAAAAAAATATTGAATCAAACAGATGAACCATTTAAACCGTTAGAGGAAGATTATTTGTTGACATCATTACCAATCAAATCCTCAAACAAAAGTAAAGATTAATATTAATTTCTAAGAAGTCTATATTCAACTTTATAATATAAATTACAGCTGATATTTCAAAGCCAACATCGCTAATAAAAAAGTGGAACTTCACGTTAACTGATAAAAAAATAAAGGACATTGAGATTTGTTCCAATTTTATATACATATATTATTGTACAACTGAAGATAATTTTAAGTACTTATTATTAATTGATAGCAGAAATGGAAAAGAAGTAGATCTCATGAGGTATTATTTTATTATTAACAAGAAATTGATTTTGTAAAACTTTTACACGTTGATTTTAGGCTGGAGGAAGATAATATTATGTTATTTGGTGTTAAGGATGGAAATCCTAACTTAATACTTAGTAAAGATTACATTTCAGTTGTCATTTACGTACCAAAACAAGATATACTTTTAAATAAAGTAAGTTGGATGTACATTTAATGAAAAGTGATTTTTCAATGCTTTGATTTAGATTATGTTATATTCGGACTCATCTCTTGCGGATAGAATTTTGCAATTGAATTCTTGGCACGATGTAACTTTGCCATTAAATTTTCTTCAGTGGGGTTTACATAATCATCAATTAGGATTAGTGGCACTTTATTTAAAAAGTCAAAAGAAAGTGTGGAGTGGAAGTAGATGTTTAACAGAAACAGTTGATTTAAATAAACGAATGTTGAATTTAATATTTTCGGTTATCGATAAAAGTAATACTCAAGGATATTTATCAACATTCGATGAACAAATTCTCAAGTTGACGTTACAATATTTATTAAGGTTTGTGTAATTAAATTTTATTATGTTTAGTATTGTTTTAATTTTTATATTTTAGTATATCAGCAGACTGTGCTACAGAATTTTCATCTCAGAAAGATTGTGAAGAATTTGTTGTTTATTATATCAAAATGGCTCGAAATTATTTAAAACAACCAACCAAATCCGACGAGAAAGTCGAATTGCAAACTCCAATAGAAAATATTCCAGAGGTGGAACCAAATTTATACAAATCTATACTTGAAAGGCGTTTACCACAATATCAAAATTATTTGTGGAGAAATGGGAATGAAATTTCATTCAAACAAATAGTATCAGAAGCAACTGTTTTGATTATGGATTATGTTATTTCAAGAGATATCAAAATGGCAAAGACACTCTTAACTAAATTGGTAATTATTTAAATTTTTCATAATTATAGAATATAGAAATACAACTTTTCTTTTGTAGGGAATGGATGCTAATTTACATTTGCAAAATATCAGTGAAACTATTATTGATCGTGATTTACGGGAATTTTTGATTAACGAATTGCCGCTGTCAGACGAATTTCTATTCCATGTTCAGTTACTGATAAGACTAGAAAAACTATATTCAAATACATCATTTAATAGTGCTAAGGAAGAATTGCTTCATTTGAAGTGAGTTTATTTATACAATAGGAATCATTTGATAAAATTTTTGATACTTAAAATAATATTTTAGGCCTCACTGGACTGAAGATGAAAGGGAATTACAAATTCCAGACATTCCAGACATTCCATGGGAAAACAGTATTTTAAACGAAGCCCAGAATAACATTCGATCTCCACATTATTCGAACTTAGCTCTGTACTGGGTACAAAGAATGCGATATCAAAATATTGAATTTGCTATTTACGATCATGGATCAAGATATGAAAATGATTGGCTCATTGATTGGCATTACCGTTTACCTAGAAATGATATAAACTTTGATAATTTATTTGTACCATTACCTGTCTCTATCGAATTTCTAAAAGAAGAACTCGGTTCAAGTTTTTGTTTACCATTAACGCGTGAATTAATTAAAATTCATCTAACAAAGTGAATATAACTTTTAATTTCATTTAGTATTTAATTAATATTGATTTTGTATTTTATTTTAGATTGGGCTGTATTTGTAAACACGACACACTTCAAAGTGCAGCATTGGCTTCAACACTTTCCCAAGATTCAAATGCATTAAAATGTTTAGTTAAAATTTGTAGTAAGTCCAATCATGCCAATGTTTTATACGAATACAAGGATGATGTCAATTTACTGCTGGGTGCAAATACATTACCAACTTTGCGCCTAATTAACACTTTTCTAGAAGATGGGAGTGTTGTTGTTGCATGTTTTGATCAAGTTTCAATGTTTGTGAATGCAAATAATTCGCAAAATGTACTCGAAGGTTTGATAAGGGATTTTCCATTCGCTGCTGCTTATTGCCTTGCACTTCCAAATTGCAAAAATGAAATTGTAAATTATTATTTATTAGTTATGCATAGTAATTAATAATTGGGTTAATTTTTCAACAGAAAGATCAACTAAGACCTGTCCTAAATCATCCTCGTTTAAATCCGTATATGAAACATTTTCTATCCGAAGTGCAAGATATTTCTTTGTATCAACTATTACACGTAATTAAGTTTAAAAATTAAGGGTTTTTAATATTAAAAAACATTTATTTTTTATATAATTTTAGGATTCAGTTTCATTTAACGTGTATCGTTTGTTTGCTAAAAATTGTTCAGATGATTCTGAAAATCCAATTCCATCCCCTTTCATAACCGAGACTCAGCATGAAATTGCTGTAGATTTTCTCTACTATTTAAAACAAGGTCGACCTTGTTTTGCATATCTTCAATTTCTCTTACACGAAGGAGAACGTAATAACAAATTGAATACACTTAGGTAAGGTTATCTAAAAGATTTAATTTTTCTAAAACTACAGTCACATTAATTACAGACTGCATACAGCATGTGCATTAGCAACTAGTCTAGCTTTCCAAAATTCATCATCACTAAGTATTTCAGCAGCTTGCGTTGTATTTATTGAACTACTCAATATGTCATCGGAATGGTTAAGACTTAATATCGAAGCTGTTTCATATTTATCGAAATGTGATATTGTCGTTGATCACTCAAACGTTCAACATTTAGGTTTGGTCTTAGTTAAATAGGGGTAAATAAAACAATTAATTACATTTTATTATAGTGTCGGTTTTGGAGGATAATTTAGAATGCGGACAACCAATTGGTAGCTTAAGCAATTGTTTTATGCAAAAACTTTATATGTTTAAAGTTCTTGTTAAAATCTGTCAAATGTGTAAATTGAAAATGCCAACTAAATGCTTATACGATTGGGATTGGTTATTGGTTTTAATAACTGCTCAGATGTCTGATTTCAATGTATCAATGGTAATATTTTAGAAATATTTTGCTTTTGATTTATTTATTACTTAAATGATATTTCAGATGAAAAGTGTATTTAATAATTTGAACCAGAAAGAGATAACTGAACATGTACATATGGCATTGCAACAAACACGAATGGAACAGAAAAGTCAAGTAAAGAATATAACTACATCTAGTCAAACATCTCGTGATATATTATACAGAAAACTTGGTCTTAAGGATTGCCAGAAAAGTTAGAATAAATATAATAAATGGAATTAATTTTTTTAAATATTTTAATTATATAGAAATTAATGATAAAGACGACAGATCGGAAAGTCCAGAATCTATAATAAGCAAAGACTTAGTGATGAATGATGATTTTTTCCAGTCTGTTATACTTTGTTGCGAGAGTCAGAAGATTGATAAAACCCTTTGTTCGCATTCAATTACTTGGAAAAATCCTCTATTTGCTACTTTATGCAGTCAAAATAGTCCGAAGACTTCTTTAATTGCTTGGTTATCCAGTTTAGTAGGAATCAGAGCTGATGATTTTAATACTGCAATAATATTTGGATTTCAGGATTCTTGGTGGAGCATATTATTTTCGAAAGGGTGCAGATTATTTAAACAAGTAAATGATATAAAAGAAAATAATAAATATCTTATTAATTTATATTTTTTTAAACAGTATTTCCCGTTGGATTTATTTTTTAATTCTTTAGATTCATTATTTAATGAAGGGAATTATGACAGTGCGGTTTTCAATTTCATTGAATTTTTACAAAATTGCTCAAATGTAAATTTTTAAAAACACATTTGTTATAATGGAAAGAAATAACTTTTAATAATAGATTTCAGAGGAAGATTTTGTTGAAGTCGATATTTTATCATGGCAGACTCTACAATGCATATTTAAATATTGTTCATCTCAATATCAAATTTATCAATTACTTGAAATTTTACATGCGACCAACTTTACAACAATATTTAATCACAATGGTAGGTTATTATTTATTATTTGTTAAAGTCGTAATGTAATAATGTATTTACTTTAAATTATAGTTGATTTTGGCATTTTAAGTTGTATGCAAAAAGAAGTTTTAACAACAACTGTGTGTCTTCCATTTGATGAAATATTAAATTCTGAAGATAAGTCAAGCTTAGTATGGACAAAGGTTGTTATGGAAAATCTTTTGCATGAAAAATATATTCAACAAGCAGAAAAAGTGCAACAACTTATTGAGCTGAAGCCAAATATTTTAATTGTTTATCATTTACAAGAATTATTAACTCAATTGGAAGAAAGTCACGTGTGGAAATGTGAAGCTAAAATGAGACTTAATTATTGGTCGTATTGCGATCAAGCGTATTTAAAACATCAAATTCCTTCAGTTATATCTAGAGATTTCTTTAAAGTAAATTTATGGTTGTAATAATCAAATTCTCTAACTTTTATATTTTTATATACAGAAATGTTGTGAAAAAGTAATAACACAAAGTGAAAAGTTTTATTTACTCAATTTGGCATTGAAACACCAACCGGACGATGTGGAATTAGAGAGAGAAATGTGGATAAGACGAATTAAAGCTCATTTAAACATGGAGGTATTAAATGTAAAAAAAAAACAATTTTTCAGTTCTGATTATCACATTTTGCAGTTGTTAATTGAAGATTGCAAAACCTTTTTAACATCAACAGACACGGCATTAACACCTGCCTTGTTTACAAAATCATTCCTCTTAAATAAATTTAACCAAGTTCCTATCAAACGTCAACGACTCGATGATGATGAATCTTTAAGAGCAATCAGTGAAATTATTAATCAAGAATTAGATCAAGAAAAGATATTAAACGCTTTAAGAATTTCAGCAATTTTCGAGTACCAAAATGAAAACTTATTACTAATTTTGGTAACGTGAAATAAAATAAATTTTTAATTGTAATTATAACTTGATAAATTTCTGATTTTAGCTCGCTATGGATTTGGTAGAAGGAACCGTAAAACCAGAATCAATTGACTTCACTAAATACCCGTTACTAAGTAAAAATTTAAAATCAGTAACTGGTGTTTTAGAAAAAATTATCCATTTATGTAAACATGGTAGAAGTTACTGCAACAGACTATTTTCATATTATAGAGTCTCAGAGGTATGAATAAATAAAGTGTATAATAATTTATTCATTAAAAATTATTTTTTTTATATTTTAGTTGCTGGGAATGAATTACGTTTTAACTATTGAGCAAATCGATATTTTTAGTTTAGTCAATTCTTTATTAAAAAAGAAAACAATTGAAGGTATTAGTTTAGCAAAGCAATTGTGTTTCGATAATTGTGTATCGAAAGACCAAATATTACAATTTATATCGGAGGAAGTTACTTCTTTAATATCATCCACTTCAAACTTCGAAAATGTTTCATTTCAAGTTTCCAAGGAATTTCTACATTTCAAGGAATTAATGAAATTAATTCCCGACACATCACTCGTTGGAAGTCATTTAATTGAATTGTCATATAACGATAGTATTTTTAATTAATTTATGCTGCAGATGAGTTTATTTATAACATTTTATTTCTAAAGGTTTATTGCTGGAAAGTCGTGTTGAGTTAGTAATTTGGGCTCATTTTTGTTTTACATCTGCTTGTAATACTGAAGGAATAGCATTAGTACTTCATCGTGCTCATCAGTTAATATCTTCGATGGAAGTATCTCATTCAGCTATGGCAGTAAGTTTTGAAATCAAAATTTTATAGTTTTCAAGATATAGGAAAATGTCATTGTGAATATTAGGTGCGGTTGTTAACAGACATTGGTTGCTACAATGAGATGTTATATGTATTTGATTTGCTTATGGAATGGGATCAGTTCGAACTATTGTTGAAGAAAGGAATGGATAAAGTAAATTTTAAATTGATTTGTAATTTTGTAATTAAATCAATATTACATTTTCTTTTTTCAGATTTATAGTTTGAAAACATTTTTATTGGATTATCTTTGGCGTTTTCGTCATTCGAATTTACAACTTTTTATGATGACAGCAGTTCGTTTTTGCTTATATCGAGAAATGGGTGACATGCTTAACTCTACAGCAGATAAACTTCTAGATAGAGCTTCTGGTATTTGAAATAATTATTAAATTATTCATAGTTTTAAGAAAATCCTTTTTCGTTTAGGCGAAGGAGATTATAATCAAGTGATACAACATTTAATAGATGCGGCTGAAAGTTATTCTAAAGCTGGTTGTAATCATCTCGCGCAAAAATGTTGTCAAACGGCAGAATTAGTTGCACTTCAGATTTATTTTTTGCCTTTTAATAAAAGGATATTGGGTTTGACTGAAGAACAAATTGATAAATTCGTAACTAGTCATTCACATTTTAACGAATCGTACTTGATAAGCAATGCATACGATGTTAAAACCGATTGGATGCAAGCAATTTATAACAATGTAATTATTACTGGTAATTTAGAGTATCTGAATCAATTCCATAATTGTTTGGGTGTGACTGAGGATATTGCTGAAGGTATTGTTGCGAGGTAAATTTAACATTAATTTTTAAAAATTGAAAATGGCTTAATAATACTTTTTTTACAGAATAGAAAAAGATAAATTATCGAGCAATAAAATAATAGAACATTGCGAAGCCGTTATTGAATGCCTGGATAATGTTTGTGTTGCCTTTAAACTCAGTAAGCGATTAAAATCAACTTTTGCAGATGTGTTAATGAAAGGAGAAAGTGGGGAATATTTAAGGGATATGTTAGCACGTGATTTCAAAATGTTAATGGCTTGAAATTAAAATTTTATCAATCAATTAAAAAATTAAAAAATAATTGAATTTTTATATTGAATAATAATAATATAAAATGTGATAATAAATAAATATATTTTAAAAAAATTATTCAGGAATAAATTCAAATTTGTTTTTTTAAACAATTTGGTACAATTCTTATTATCAATTTAGGCGATCAATAAGAATAAAACTTCTAAAAGCAGACCAAGGCTGACCATTGCTTATGGCATAGTTTTGACATATGCGAGTTATTAGTAAATCGATCAACAAATCCATCAGAAATGCACATCTGCTTTGCAGGGAAAAATTTTTCCTAGTCATTTTGTAATATCTATATAAAGCAGCAGATGAACTCAAATTTTAATTTTTCTATTTAAGAATTCTTTTTGCATGACATCAAAAGTACCGATTTTAATTTACCTGGGTACCACCAGATGTATTAGTGTATGACGTCATCATCATCATTCTTCTTACACAAACGAGTTTCACTTCAAAATCCTTGATTTTTTTGCTATTATTATAATTTTCATTAAATAATTTTTTTTTATTAGCAATAATTTGATTATATTTGCATTTAAGTCGCCGTGATATTTATTTATTAAACCATCTTCTTTAAGTTTTCGAATTTAATTAAAGTTACCATAAACTTGATAAAAATAATATGAAATTAAATTTTAACATTTAAAAAAACCCTTCATTCAAACTCTTATTTTCAACAAAATGCATAATAGGAAAGTGATGCGAAAAGAGACTTAAAAAATTTTCTAAAAATTTAAATATTTATATAAAAATACAGTATAATCTTTAAAATTATTACTTCTATTCACCTGTCCTCATTAATTAAGGCCTTGAGGCCAATGACGTGGACAGCTTTTCTAAGTTTTCTAGCATTCTACAAAAGGAATCAGTCATGACAACTTTATGGAAATTGCAGGTAAAAACATGTTTTTAGAAAAATCAAGGAAAAATATTAAAATATACAACACATAAAATCCTATTTAAATTCTACTTTATTTTTATCATAGGTTAACACTGGTAGATTTTTATACAAATTTCCAAGAAATGAATTAGGTAAGTGAAGTTTGAGTGTTCATTTCCATTTCCGAAAATTAATTTATTATGTAACAAATTAATTAATTAATTTATTGAAATGAAAGTTTACAATTCCAACAACATGAAAATAAGCAAAATGTAACAATTTTTTCTATTTCATAAAATTGGGTCAGTTTATAACTGGGGAAAAATTTGGGGTTAAAAAACCTAAAGATATTTGAAATTTCTTCCTCGTGCAAGAGATGAAATACTTGAAATTAATTTTATTTTGTAATAAAATATTTATATTTTCCAGATAAAATAACAAAAAATCTATCCAATCAGCTCAAATATCGTGCAACATTAACTGATTAAATAAATAACTTATTCATGAACATTATGGCAAAATAATTATTTTGTAATAGCTTAGAAAAACAGATGGGCTTTTCAACTGAATACAAAAAGTCTGTTCATTTCTTTTTTTTATTCACTCTAATAAATTTCAATTGAATTTATAACTTCCTCAAAACCATCAACCACTTAAACTCAGCTCTATTCCATTTTACAGCGTTTGCCATTTGTAGTTCAAAAGTCGTATTTCTTTTTAAAGCTTCACTACAATTTAACCCTTCCAGCCATTATATTGTATACTAAGCCACGTTACGGAATACAATGTGCATGGTGTATTGGTGTGCACTCTTAAAGGAATTTGCCCTTCAATTCATTGAATTAAAAAAAAATCGATATGTTTGTTTCAAGTATTCTCAGTGGTTATTCGGTTTGTTACAAGCCATGTGATAGGTTAACATTATACAGCATTCGGTAATGTAGATGTGATCTACGTTACTAGACGACAGATGCCAGTCCTTTGCCAGTGAGCACAGCTGGGTCATAATTGTTTCGATACAAAAAACTATAATATCTTACTTTGAGTAAGTATTTTGAAAAATCTCAGTATTTAGTAAAATTCAATCACAATGAAGCGACAATACAAAAACATGTAATTCAGTGCTGGGCGTTTAGATTTTTACACTTGTTGGCTTAATTCTCCATAAAATTTGGTGATACTACGAAATGGTAAAATTTAGATAACGATCTAATATTTTTTTATTAAATGTGTTGACAAGTCAAGGTTAGAAAGAAATCATGTAATTGATTCGTGACTTGCAAAAATTTTGTATTTATTTTATTTTTTAATTTTAGTTTTTTGTATTTTTATAGATTTGTCAACGAAGTGGTTGAATATGCCTTGCCCATTTGTTAATCGTTTACCAGTGAATTATATTCGTCATTATGGTGCATCGTTGATTCGAATGTACGGCGATCAATGCCCATTTCTATCTCGAGTTATGTCCACTTTGTCACCGTTCAGTGGAGTTCCACCAACCGATTCTAATACGAATGTCTCTGCAGTTGATGTTAAAGGTAAACTCACCAATGAACCTTTTAACCTTTGAGAAAAATAATTTTATTCAATTTTAGATGTGCCAGTGAAAGATTGCCCATTTCTATTCAACTCGGCCTCGTTAATTAAAGTTGCAAGTGCGGATTCGCAAGAAGACATTGTCAATTTAAATACTGGAGGTGCTAAACCAATATTCTTAATATTTTTATATATCGAATTTGTCAGACCGCACGTATAATGAATGTTAATTTTGAAAATAATTTTTTATGATTACCTCAGATATTGATAACGAAAAGACGAAAATGGTAAAAAGTCAAGAGGAAACGGACAAAATAAAAAGATGTCCATTTGATCATAAACTAAAACAAGGTGGAGGGAAATACTTTTAAAAAAATTGAAATTGATTTCTAGGCTTACTAAATACTGAATAAATAATTCTAAAATTTTTTTAGTTTCTAATTGTATAATATTATAATTTTAGGTTCGGAATTCGTTTACGAAGAATTCTTTAAAGATCAAATTGCGAAGAAGAAAAAAGATCATTCGTATCGTATATTTAAAAAGGTCAATCGCCTCGCGCAGAATTTTCCTCATGCAAACGAATACTCTCAAGGGATTGGTCGACCCATTACAGTATGGTGCAGTAATGATTATTTGGGAATGAGTCGACATCCAGAGGTCAAGGATGCCATTATGTGAGTAATAAGAAAAGTACAAAATGTATTTGATTTATTTTCCTGTCATTTCACCAGTAAAACATTAGAAGAATACGGATCCGGGGCAGGAGGAACTCGTAACATATCGGGTAACTCGACCTTGCACGAAGAACTAGAACGAGAAGTCGCTAGTTTGCATCAAAAAGAAGCGGGATTGCTATTTACGTCTTGTTTCGTAGCTAATGATTCGGCTTTATATACTTTGGCTAAACTATTACCCAATTGTCATGTTTTTTCGGATGCTGGGAATCATGCTTCGATGATACAAGGAATTCGTAATAGCGGTGCAATTAAACAGTAAATAAATTTAATTTTTATATTTAAAATGAAATTAATGATTTTCTATTATAATTTTTTAGTATATTTCGTCACAATGATCCATTACATCTCGAGCAATTATTGGCTTCTGTCGATATTTCCATACCGAAAATCGTCGCCTTTGAAACTGTTCATTCCATGACCGGTGCGATATGCCCTTTAACAGAACTATGCGACGTCGCTAGTAAATACGGAGCCATTACGTACGTGGATGAAGTTCACGCTGTGGGATTGTACGGAGAAAACGGAGCTGGGGTTGGGGAACGGGAAAACGTAGTCCATAAAATGGATGTAATATCAGGAACATTAGGTAGGAAATAAATAAATTTTATCAATTTAATTATATTTGTATTCATTTATAGGAAAGGCGTTTGGAAATATAGGCGGGTACATAGTCGGTACCAATTATTTGGTGGATTTTGTACGCAGCTACGCAGCCGGATTCATATTCACGACATCGTTGCCGCCGACGGTTCTCTCCGGAGCACTCGCAGCAATTCGAGTAATAAATTATTACAGTCAAATGATATCTGAAAATGGATTTATTATTTAAATTTTTAGATTCTTCGCAGCGATGAAGGTCGACAATTGAGAGATAAACATCAAGCGAATGTTCGTTATCTCCGTGGAAAATTAATGTCAATGGGAATTCCTATAGAACATTGTCCGAGTCACATCATTCCCATACGCGTTGGCGATCCACGGCTCAGTACCATGTTGTGCAACGTGTTGATGGCAAATTACGGTCATTACGTACAAGCCATTAACTACCCTACTGTTCCGCGTGGTGAAGAGAAATTACGTTTAGCTCCAACTCCATTTCATACGAGAGAAATGATTGATCAGTTTATAAATGATTTGGTCAAAGTGTGGAAAGAGATAGGGTTGGAGTTGTCAACTCCAGTGTGTCCCGAGGTAAATATTTAGTTTAGGGCTCATATAAGGCTCGAAAATAATTTAACCGATTTTTCAGGAATGTCATTTTTGCCGTCAACCACTCATGTTCGATCGTTTCGAATCTCGAGTTCGATATCCGTGCAGTAACACTACATTTTGTCCTCAGTTGGTTGTGAGCAATTGATAATTGTCATTATATAGAATAATTATTTTGATGGGATTAAATATATAGTTTATTTTAAATGTTGGAAATTAATATTTTAATGGATATTGGTAATTGAATAAAATGGTAAAAGACAAATTTGCCTTTATTTTATAAATTATAACAATTTAACGAAACTCAACATTTATCTTCAAGTTAATTCGATGCAAGTTGCATTATTTTCTTTTTTAACGGCAAACACGCATCTACAAATTGCAGGCCAAGACTTCTCAACAATAGAACTGGAGTCAACGAAGAAGTATACAATCGATGTAATCCATCTATCCCAGCCATCACTGGAATTACTTTTCTCTGCCTCATTCTTTCGTACTTAAGCAAATGCCCCAAATCACCAACATCACCTCCACTGTAACAAACACTTTCAACCAATTCGGCTAATGTTTTAGCATCACCAAATCCTAAATTAACACCAAGTCCCGCTAATGGATGAACTCTGTGAGCAGAATCACCAACCAAAGCCACTCTTGTCCCAACATAATGAACCGAATGTCCAAGACCGAGTGGAAAAGACGCACGACTGCCTTCCTCGACTTCTTCGATACACGGTGGATGCATCGCGATACTTTTATCACTAATAATATTCAAATTCGTCATTACATCATGAAATATTTTACTCGCTGATTCGATAACATCATTTTTTTTCGAATTTGTCCACAATGCGCGGTTTAATTCGTCGACGAAATTCTCGGATGATAAATTGAGAAGATATTTTACATTTTCTTTAGTATTTGACCATACTAATGAGGATAATTGCGATGTTAACGGCAATAAAGCTACGGGTCCTGTTGGTAGAAATCTTTGCCAAGCGATTGTGTTTATTGTTGGCTCTGATAATTTGAGTGTTGCAACTAATGCGTGTTGATCGTAATTCCAGTTGATATAATCAGTTTCCATTGTATTTCTAACCAATGAATTTAAACCGTCAGCGCCGATAAGTAAACGAGTTTTAAATTGTGTTCCATCTTGTAAATTTATCTCGACTAAAGGTGTTGGAATTAATCCTCTTAAGTCGGGTAAAATGTAGTGGTCGATTTTGACTTTTTTTAAAACTTGGATTCGATGTTTTAATTTTTCAAGTTCATTTAGAACAGAGTTAATAATCACGTCGTTTTCTACGATGTAATTGAGGTTTTCAATTGATTCTGTTCCTTGATACGCTATGAATGAATCGGAAAATGTTTCCCATATTTGCATTCTTTTCACTGGTTGATGACGGGTTTTTATTATTTCTTCCCATACTCCGATGTCTGATAGAAACTCTTGGCTGCTTGGATTAATTGCGACAACTCTGTTGCTGTATTTCGATGGAATTTCAGTACGGATTTGTGGATTGCCGCTTTCGAGGAGTAGGATTTTCTTGTCGGATAAAATTGGTGAACGGGCCAATTTGCATGCTAATGATGAGCCTACTAATCCACCTCCTGCAATTGTTATGTCGAAAATGTTATTCTTGTTTTGTGTGGTGTTAGTAAAGAAAGTTTTGTGGCCTTTGATATAACATTTGATCTTGAGTAACATCAAGCGTTTGAGCAGCACCATTTTTAAATCGAAATATCCAGTCAACTGTCCTGACCTCTGCCGCCAGTGTTCGGAGTTAAATATTGCCATGTGTTTTTTAGCTTCTTTTCCACCATGGGAGAGACGAAGGGAGAAGGAAGAAGAAGGGAATAAATATAAATTAAAGGGTTATAATTAAAATGGAATTTATTAAAAATGGAAAAAAAATGCAAATTCGACATAAATATAATTATTAACGTTAAAAACACTATACAAAATTGAAGTTTTTAATTTTCATAATTATTTATCCTTTTTCATGTTTGCTTTCAATAGGAACAAAGAAAATAAAATTGAATAAAAATATATGTATTATTTCAAAATTAATTAGAGCTCCATTTATTTTTCTAAATTTTAAAATGACCGCGACCATCGTAAAAAAGTTCATGATGAAAACCATGCACATCGCATGCTGGAGCGTGCGCGTCGTTTGCGGCAAGAAATTACTGCGGCCGTCACAAAAATTAAAAAAAAGAAATTTAAAAATAAAATTAAATAAATTGTATACTTCACCCCCCCCCCCCCTTCTCTCTCTCTCTCTCTCTCTCAGGAAGGGGGGAAAGATGAAGCAAATGACCTTTGCTCATGTGGGTGATTGAGATAAAATGCAATATCAATTCTCATAAAAAAGTGCAGAAAACGTTTAAATAAAAGGCAAACAGAATTGTTTTTTAATCCAAGTATTTTTATTTAAATTAAGTTTACAATTTTTTTTTTTACTTTATAAAAAGCTATTAAGTGAAGTAAATTCAGGTTTTAAACCTTTGCACTAGACTTTGTCTCCCCCAACTCTCATGTAATTAGACCTATTGTTTATCCCTTCACCTACGCGCGTTTAAAAACGTGCAAAAGTAAATTGCGGCAAAAAGAACCTGTGTGGACGTGCGCGCGCACACGCATTCCGCAATTGGTGCGTCGTTTCCCGCATGGCTTTCCGACAATTACCATCGAAAACCAGATTTGCACATAAAGCGCAATAAAATTATTAAAAATGAAAAAATGCAAATTTGGTATGAATATATTTATTTATCATTTAAAACTACAGAAAATTTGAGTTTTTAATTTTCTTAGGTTACTTTAATAATTTTTAATCCTTTTTTTTGTCTTCTTTCATTGGGAACAAAGAAAAATAAAATTGAATAAAAATCATGGTTACATTTCTTTTTTAAAAAAACCTTGTATATTTCTTGTTATATCAATTAATTAAAACCTTTATCACAATTTCTTGGAATCGATGTTGATTTTTAAAAACTTTTCAAATTTCTTGGAATTGTTATCAATTAATTAAAAACCATTATCAACACCAACCACATTGACATTTCTTGGGTTGTTTTCAAAATTCCTGGAACTGTTATCAATTAGTTAAAAACTGTTATCAGCAACAACCACATTGACATTTCTTGGGTTGTTGTTGTTTTTCAAACTTTCAAAATGTGTCAGATAATAATAATCTTGATTTTAAAAATGTATAAACTAAAACTGCAAACCCTTGACTTTTCACATTTGAAATTCAGTTCCAGCCAGATTCACATCAAGCTATAATCTGAAGGTAAAAAAATTTTTTTTTAATTATTACTAATTTCACTTTTTAATTGCAATTATTGTTATTTTTTTAAAACAGCAAATATGGTATCGATCAACAACCCAAATTTTTTTCAATTAGACGAACATGGAAGAATTTTCATTCATGTTGCCGATTTTTGTAGATTATCTTTCATTTCCATTCGCAAATACAAAATGTGTTCCAACCCAAACAAGAGATTCCCAACAAAGAACAGTATCAGATTTGATTTGGACGAGTGGTATACGATGGTGCAAGCCATACCGCAGGTGAAATCTGCCATCGGGCCGCTATGGGATAAATATTCCAGCGAAACCAAATACGAAGCCAGTAAAGAAAACAAACTGCCAGTTACAAAAGTTAAGATGCGGGGAAAAAAATTGGTCATTATGATTAGCCGCAATGGGGCAAGAAGATCATTTATTTTGTTTTCGTTGAATGAAAAAGAAATCAAGCTCACTATTGGCGGGTGGAAACGATTTGTGCAACTTCAGTTGCCTATACTTGAATCGATCTGAAAAGTGTCAAACAGCATTCTGTTGACCAAACTTTCGGTGATAGAAGTATGTCTTCGTCGTGAGTAGTTGATGCTATTGAATGCACAGAAGCAGAAAAAATTGAAAATGAATCCCAGTGTTTGCACCATCGACCACAACGACAAGATAATGAATTACATTGTAACGGTTGTAAAAGTCAACCGAACGACTTAAACCAAATGGCCGACCGGAAGTGGCGCCATTCGCGACGTGACAAATAAGGGCATGTATGGAATCTTTCACATGAGAGATTTGATCTGCCAGTTAATTATTTGTGGTCCCTGAAGTTTAGATCCCACGTGTTTAATGTCAATTAAAATACGAGTTAGCTTTAACCCTGATTAAGGACCACGAAAACATGTCGCCGTTGCCCGATGTGCCCCATAGATGGCGCCCAGACGATGAACTTCAACCTCTCATTCGATTGGATGAATGGTCGGAGTTTTAGGATTTGGAGCCCTGGGATTGGATAGTTCCAAACCCCGAGGATTAGGTGGGTTATTTAAGTCTGTGTAGACAGAAAAAAGAAGGATTTTGCTTGATTTGATTTGCCTAGTTGTAAAGTAGTTCTCAAACGAACCAATGAAGTAGATTTGATTGCAAATCACTTTGTTGAGTATAGCTTCGAAGGGCTAACAACCTGGGAAAGCTTTGCTAAAAGTATGATTTGAACCTAGTACCTGACACAGTATAGTACTGGTCTTAAGTGCCCTGCTTGCTGTGGGCCGGCCCTGAGCCTCAAAAACCAAGTGATCCGGTGCAAGTCTTACGAATGAGGCGGTGGCCCGCGTTTCACCACTCATTCGGTAGAACGTCCCGTGTACGTTCAGTGATTTAGTGGCTCGTGTTTCGCTTGGCAGCCTGTGTTTCGCCCAAACTAACTAAGTTGGTTTTAATGAGAATTTATATGCTACTCGGAGATTTCTCGCAGAGTCTCTTTTTCTTTTTGTTTTCACAGTGTTAGCCATTTTAGAATTTGATTAAATAACTGACACCAGTTATTTCAATGATATTCTAAGCTGGGGGACGATTTCTGCCAGTTTTACTTAGAAGTATAAAGATTCGACGAGAATCTAAAAAGTCGTACCTTCTTATAAACCCATGAGTGTTATAAAAACGCAGACTTTCCAATCCAATCTACAGAAGCCTAAACAGGAGGAGACCATAAGGAAGAATGTGCATGCAGTTTTGATAAGTTTAAAGTGTTTCTTTTGGGTTTCTCAGTTTAGTTAGTGATTAAGGATTTTTGCTTGTTTACTTGTAATTATAAATTAACTTAAATGGAATCTTGGAGTTTTGTGCTGATATCACACAGTGATGGTTAAAGCAAAGCTAATTGTTAATGTAAAATTAGTCATTGTCTAATGGGGAAATAGTTTAATTGTCAATTAGTATTAGTAGTATGGGGAAATGCGGGAATATTTGTAAAAATCTTCACGGAAGTCACGGAAATGACGTCAACAGCAATGGTAAGTGGTTGATAAGGGTTTGACATTTAATGAACCCACACAAGAGGGGAGGAAAAGATGACGTCACACCCCTCATGT